>JAOWBB010007114.1:0-12490 GCA_028565995.1 Ricinus marginatus
TATTTTTTTTTTTTACAGGTTTCACCTCTTTCACATTCATTCCTATTTCAATGCTTGACTACGTCATGAAATTATAGAATTTTTATATTTAAAAATGAATACGGAAATAAAGACTAAATATTTATAAATATAATCTTTCTTCATACTGCAACCCCTAGAAGAGTTTTATATTAATTTAAAAATATAACCACTATACGAATTAAGAAATAATCAGTTTAAATTAAGTAATACAAGGGATATCTAAGGGAACAGCCAGATATAATAGTTAATATTTCATTTCCTCCTGTTAATAATGTGCTCTTCATGATTATGATTGAACTTAAAAAGTTTAAAGATGGAGGGGAATACCAATTCAATGAAAAATATAATAAAAAAAAGAATTTAGGAAATTACACAAGTTATAAAAAAAATAAACCATAATTCAAATTTAAATTGTTGTCAGAATTAATTTATGAATTTAATATTTTCAATATAAAAAAAATCTTTTTTCTTTATTAATCTTATTAATTGATAAATTTATTTCAATTTGAAAAATATTAAAAGAAGGAAGAAAAATTATTATACATTATTAATATTCAAACTCCTATGGTTCTATAAGATTCAGAGGTAGTAGAAATAGACCAATTAAATCTGAATCAAGAAATTTCAACTTATGTTGGTAGCAAAAAATTAATGCATGACCATATATATGAAGAATTGTGATTTATATAATTAATCTTTTTGAATTAACAAGTTGAAGAGATTTTATTATGTTTTAACATTGTTCAAGCCTATACAATCTAATATTTCAAGAGTTTCAAATAAAGTATTTGAAAAAGATGTTTTAGAATTTTTGTCAAACAAAAAAAGAAAACAAGAAATTTTATAAAATGGAACTGAGACATTAAAATTAATCTCTTTGAAAGTAGTTTAAATTAATCAACAGAATGGCAAGCTAATAATAATGTATTGTATGAAAGACATTTTGCAATTTAAAGGATAATAAAATTTTTCATTTTTCATTTTAAATAAATTTCAATAGCTAGTTTGAATGCTATAATTTTGAAAAGCATATGAATAATAATGTATTCATGAATACATTTACAGCAGACTTGTTTTGAGAATAAAAATATTTGGAAGAGCAAAAAGTAAATAGTCTTAAGGGAGAATATTTTTTTTAAAATCAATATTAAATGTTCCCTAACTTGAAAACAAAAAATACTCTTAATAAATAAAAAATTAGATATCATGATACATAAATATTACATTGATAAAATATTCAGTTATGAAAACTGATTTAGTAATGTATGTTCATGTAAGAACAAGCATATTGTAATAAGCTCTGCAACATTTTCTAATTTTAAGAAGATAGTGTAAAAAATTATATCTTAAGGTATAAAATTTATATTTATGATGATACTAAACACATTGTTTTTCAGTTAAATTAAATATGCATTAGTTTCATTAGCTGTTTGAAAAAAAATGGCTCATTTAACCTTGAACTTGAAATATGAATTTATTATTGAATGAGTCAACAATTTTGAATCCTTAAAATTTTTTTTTAAAATTAAATTAATTTCCATGATTTTTTAATATTTTAACAATAAATTATAACCTGAAAGCTATAAAGGTTTGAGATTTTACAGTTTTGTCGAACACGTTTTAATTTGTATCAGTAAAATAAAAGTAGAATCTTAAAACACCTAAATAAAGTAACACTTGGTGATGAATCGAGTATGTACATTTTCTAATATAGTTTTGACGCCAAAATAAGGAAAATTTTTATCATATTTTAAAATTTACGTCGTTTAGCAGTGTTCGATTGCTTACAACAATTTTATTAGTCTAAGCAAGGTATGACATAATTTTTACGGCAAGAGCAATAATCAAAAACTGATAATAAATTAATGTGAAATCACTTACTTTTGTCGTTATATTTCCTGTCATGCCCAAATTTCTCTTAACCCTTTCAAACCATTTGTCATTTTCATTTTGTTCATGACTATCGCTTGAACTATCGAACTCAAACAATTTCGGGCCGAAATCGAAGATGTTTTCACTAGCTCTTTTAGCTAAGGAAAGAATTTTTCGCCTAACTATCGGATCTTCGGCTTTTAAACAGGTGATAATTATGGACAGATACAAGAAGAGTCGAAAGACCCTTTCTAATTCCGCCATTTTAACTCAACTGATCAACATCTTGCTTCAACCAAAATAAGAAAATACCGGAAGTGAATAAAAACCGTCAGCAGCGATTGGCAATACATTTTGTTGGAACACTCCTAATGTTTTTCCGTCTTATCGAAAAACATTCTCGAACATGGTAAATAAATTATAAAAACTTTTCTTAAATGAATGAAAAAACAAAAATTGAAGTATTAAAAATTTCAGATTTAAAAGATGTACCTGTAAGTTAAGAAAAGGTTATGTCAAGTTAAGCTCATGTTTTGCTTCAATATAATTGAATTTTTTTGACATAATTTTAGAAATGTTTGTAACGGAATCAAAAGTTTTCACGTCTAATCCAAATCTCAAACAAATAATACTTATGATGTTAATTCTTTATTGAATTAAGCAGATACAAGGAGTATTTACAAATTGGAAGATAATTTGATGGATTCATTAATATTTCTTGAATTAAAAAAAAAAATTTAGCGAACCCTAAAAGTGGTGAGATCTGTAAAATCGGATTTTGAATTAAAAGCACACAAGGAATGAAAATAATTATATATTGAAATAAACGCTTAGTTAATTTACTAAACACAAAATGTTACACATAGAAGACACACAAACAATTTAGACGTAAAGGGAAAATTTTTTTTAATGTATAAAAGCAATTAAGGGGATCAGTTATTTCAGACAGCAAAATAATAGAGAAAAGGAAAGTCAAAACGTTTTCAATGCAAAATAAAAAAAATATACATTCACAGACATTTATAAAAATTAAAATAAGGAAAAAATAAATCAAAAAAGAAATTTTGACAGATACACCTTTGAAAGAGATATCATCATTTAAAGTACAATATTAAATTTATATATTCTTCCTTAGCAAAGGATTACATATTTAGGTTTAAAAAAAATATTTTTTTTCCACATGACTTAAAAAGTTTATTAAATTTGAAAATTAATTTAGTATGATTTCTAACAACTGAATTGGATGTAAAATGTTACATGTTCACTGCCAGTTCTAATATCAAATTTTACAGCATTAAATCATAGTCAAATTGTCTTGTGGGATTCCGATTTTAGGCCTTAAAAGAGGGAACGTTCCTGATAAAAAAAAATACAATGTAGATTTTTTTCAGATCTGTAACCCGTAGTTGCCTATGAAAACATTAATAAAAACTATTTTGGGATCTTTTTAAATTAAATTTTATATTTTAATTTTTATTTTTTGTATAAATAAATAAATAAATTTCGCCTTCGAATAAATGGCACTGAGAATCGATTAGTCATTGAAAATTATTTGAGTAAATCACAATATAAAAGAATCGATCAGGACATTCTAAATTTTTTTTTCTTTTAAATTTGGTAAAAGAAAATAATAAAAATTGGAACATCCGTTATTTGACTCGACATTTTTTTACATCGTCATTAAAACTTCGTATTCATTCGCATAAAAGTGCAAAAATTATGCAATAATGTTTCGATAGATATTCGTTTCAAAGTGCGGAAGTTTTTATGTAAAAGCAATATGAAAGAATCCATATTTCGCTTTTAAAGCATTAAAAATAAGTTTAAAAAAAGTTTATTGGTTTAAAAGAATTAAATTTTACTTTTTACAGCACATCCGGATCAATTCAGTCATATAAATTATTTTCGTAACATAGAACCCAAAAAAATATTTCTTACTGAAAAACATAATTTAATTCTTGGAGCTTTAAAGCTGATTCTAGGAAAGATCTCTTATATTATAGCTTAAGTGAGCAATTCCGCATATAAAAAATTAACATTTAAAAAAAATTCTATTTAATATCTTAAAATGTTTTGAAATGAGTGACATTGGTCTTCAACAATATTATGCTTTTCATTTGATTTAAAAAAATTATACATAGATTATTGAGTTTCAGAAATATATAATGTATTCTTTCTTAGACGATAAAAGAATATAAGATAATTTTTAATAAAATAAATAAATTATTATAATAAAGAATTTAAAAGAAAATAAAGTTTTTTTTATTCGCTGCAGATCTTAAGAATATAGAATACACCTAACAGTGAATTTAAACAATTTATTTCTTTCACATTTATGAGCAAGAAGTATCGAACAATATTACCGCAATATATAAGAACAAGATAAATAAAATATGAATGCATATATTTGTATATTTATTTTTGTCCGTATGTTGCGAGTTTTAAACAATGTTATAATATTTTCTGCTAAATCTGTTTATTAGTACGAGTTATTTTGCACAATAATTTCTTTTCTTGTTTTAGCATTATATCCAGCTTTCCGTAAATTCGCGAAAATTACATGCTAAAGAAAAAAATGACATAAAAGTATGATGAAAAATTTGACAACCTCGACATTTTAAAAATATTTTTCACTCCAAAAATAATTATTCTATCAAACAATTGTACAAAAATACTTTCTTATCAAAACGATTTATGATAGTAGCAGATGATTTAATAGGGATTCATTTACAAAGATTATTTAAAAACATTTAAATTTCTTTTTTTTGTGGTTTTTTTGTTTTTGTTATTATTCTACAAAGTACTTTTACAGATCTGATTCACCGTAAAGAGCTGTCGAAAAGGACATGTAGTCAAGTGCCCCTGGAACACCATTTGGACCTTTATAGGGTGGCATACGCTGAATGCAATATTCAGCCTGATCTGGTGGCAGTTCTCTTCTTAATTCATCCGGCAGTATGTAAGGCTAAAATTGAGTAAAACAGAAATTATTTTATTATTGTAACTCATCCGAAAATATTTTCTTTTGAAGAAAACATGTTATTGCTAAATAGGTAGGCAAAATTTTTGCCTAGTTCCTTAAAAAAGTTAACAATTAATACTCATTATATAATTTTTATTAAAAGAAAAAGTTTACAGTGTTAGGAAAAAATTTTATGAACGAAAAATAATTTAAAATAATATCATTTCTACCTTATCTCCAGCAAGTATGCGGAAGGAATCTATCACTTGTTCTGCGGTGTCTGTATCGGTAGATTCTCGGGTCATAAAATCAAGAAAGGCGTCAAATGTAACGTATCCGCTATTGTTCGGATCAACGACCGCCAAAATCCGTTGAAAATCGATTTCTCCCTAAAAATATAAGGATTTTAAAATTCGTTATACTTTACAAAAAAAAAAGCTGTAATAATAAATTCTATATAAACACTAGGATTTAACTAACTTGTCTATCCTTTCCAATCGAATATCCCAAACTGACCAAACAACTCTTAAACTCTTCTGGAGCAAGACGACCAGTACGATTTTTGTCAAAATGGTTAAATGAACTTCTAAATTC
Source organism: Ricinus marginatus (assembly GCA_028565995.1). NCBI lineage: Eukaryota > Metazoa > Arthropoda > Insecta > Psocodea > Ricinidae > Ricinus > Ricinus marginatus. The sequence goes on from JAOWBB010007114.1 coordinate 5,450, forward strand.
ATTAAGTTGGTCTTGAGTAATACCCTTTGAATCTCGTGTAAGAATTTGATTTTCAACTTCATTTATATTTCTGTTGATTGATGTTAATAGTTGTTCCCATCCAACTCTCAGTGTTTCCATAGTGTACTGAGTATATCTAAATAAATATATAAACAAAACCTCAATTATTTATCTATTTATTACTATTATTATTGTTATTATTATTTGTAAATCGAATTATGAACAATTTTTTTATATATAATTTTTACCTGTTCTCGAATATCATTCCTTCTTGAACTGCTTGATGAATCTTTTCTAATTCTTCAATATGGGGTTTATAAGCATAAACTCCTTGTTCATACTCCTTTAATCTGTGAAGTTGATCTTCTAATGATCCTTGAAGCCCCATTCCTATGGCCGTAACAGCATCCATCTGTCTTTCTATCCAAGGTCCAACCTGATTAGCCTTTTCAGCGAATTGTCTTCTCACCATTTCATTATTCTGCTGCTTGCGAAGCTCATTCTGAAGGGTCTGATCTCGTTGAGGTACCAACTGTCTCACTTCCGACCATTTCTTTGTTAAATCCTTACAAAAATAAGAACATTGATTTTCACAAAGAATTCGTTCAATTTCATTTTCACTGTAAAAAAGACATAAATGTCGACTATATTTGATCAGAATTATTAATGTTACATACATTTGCAGTAAGAGTAGTATAAGGATTTTCTAATCCTCCTGGCACTTGATATTGTTTGACAATCGACTCAACCTCTCTCACTAAACCAACGATTGCATTGTATTCCTTATCGGCTTCACCTAAGGTTGCTTTAAATTGATTGTGGGCATCGATTAATCCTTGTATTTCTTCCATTGTGTGCACTATAAACATGTCTACAAGGTCTTCTCGTGTTCCATCAAGCCAGTTATTAAATGGCTAAAAAAAATTACATGAAATAAGAAAAAAATATCGGAAACTAAAGTACATCATGTGAACAAATGTGAAAATGGAAATTTACAGCAGCTCTTTTGGCAAATTCAAGATGCAATATATCAATTTTTTCAAGTATGCGTTCAGCTTCATCCAAAGCTTGTCTACGTCGCTGCGTGAGACTTCCCAAACGGTCCCACTGATCACAAATTCTTTGGCAACGGGCATTAACGGAGGCACTGTCATGATAATCCAAAGAGCTGAAATACACATTAAAAACTTTCTTAACGCATTTATTTTATTTCTAATAGAGTTTCTGTTAAACTTACGCGTGTCTGAAACTGGCTAATCTGCAAAATAAAAATTTTAATTATACACAACATCTACGGAAAATAATCATTTGCTTATTACCAAATAGCAGGGATTTTTATGTTTTATGTATTCTTCACGAAATGCAAGTACAGGTGGATAATAATGTGAAACTGAGGCTCTGAACATTAAATTTATCTTCCTTGAAGTACTGTCTTCGTTGGCAAATAATATCAAAATGAATTAGCGTCGATTTAGTTAGGATATGGTCTTGATCAACTAAATATAAATAAATGAAATTATAAAACGAATGTTAGAACGTGCTAGGACTATAAAGGAATTTACATTAAATTTAATAGAAATTATTGGGAGCAGTTTTGATCTAATTCACGTTACACTTCTAAAATTTACAATTATTAGATATAAAATCGTAAATTTACATACTTCAATTCCTGAGCAATTGCAGCAATTTGTTCGACGCGATCCTGATGAGCTGCTAGATCGCTCTCAAAAGCTTCGTGTTTTTTCTTCAAAGCTTTAAGCTCATTCAATTTACATTGCCTGAAGTCCTGGGACTGGAGCATTTCTTCTTTTCCTCGTGTCCAGTCTTCATGAATATCAGCTTTATGCTTGAATTTCTGGGCCAAATGTTCAAGACGCTCCAATCTAACAGTAGATTCATAATCACATTTTTACAAATTAGTTTTTATTAATTAGGTTTTAGAGCTTTTATTTTCATCGAGCAAGATACCTCATCATTTCGGCAAGTAACCATTCCTCAAAAGATTTTTCGGCAATTTCGAGACCTTTCCAAGCGTTGGCAATATCGGCTACCATTTTACCTTCGGTGGGCATATAAGCAGGTCTATTACTAAGTCGTAACTTTGTTTGCAACGTATTGAAATTCGTTTCTAATTTCGCTTTTTGTTCAACACGAGGCGGTTTATGTTTTCGGCGATATGTTCTATATTCTTCGAGTTTTTTCTGCACACCGGCAAGGGAATTGTCGGTCTGCCTCGATTCGAGCCATGGCATGGTCCTTTTAATCCATTCCAAAAGCTGTTAAAGATATAATTATGTTATTCATTGATCTATTTATCTCATCATTAATTCTTACTACGAAAAGTAGTTTAAAAGTTAAATAATCTTACATCACTAGCGAGTCTCTCATATTCCTCCATAAGACGCTCATTTTCTTGATTTACTTTCAAAACTTTACATATTCGGTTGGCAGCAGTTTCAGCCTAGAAAATAAAAAATAACTTACACGGATATATTCAATAAAATAAAGAATATTGAAAATATGCTTATATTTTATGAAATTTGATATAACTAAATATGAAACTTATGACGCATTAATAGTTATTTTATAAAACACATATCACATATTTTCAAATCAATTAAGAACAGCGAAATCTATGTTTAACCGAGCCAATTTCAATCTTTCAGATTAATAAAAAATAATAATGAATCAGAATAACGTTAGAGTAACTATTAACGAAATTTTTGAAGATCTGTTCTTAAATTATGAATGTTTAAAGTTATTAACAAAATACAAATGAAATTAAATTAGAACAATACCTTTTGTTTTCCGGAAAATGTATGGTAATACGACGAAACGTAAGTCATTACAACTCTTTCATCTGGCTTCGCAGTTGTCACCATATCTGAATGTTAGTGTAAAAACATTAAATTAGTGCAAAATACAATCTTTTGCGAGCAATGTGAGAAATACATTCAAAATATTAGTAAAAAAAAAAAAAAAAACCAAATGAACATTATAAAATTTTTTATTTCGAATGCAAAGTCATTTTAATAATTTAATAAAAATTTATATAATTTAGGGTAGTAATTGAAATAAATAATTGATTAAGGATTAATAAACAACTGAAAATATAGAAACAAATATTACTCATAATAGTTTCAAAGAACCTTATCGCATATAAATATAATTCAAAATTAAAAAAAAACCCTATTGAGATTCTGAAAATGCAAAAATCTTTTCCTTCAACACATACTAGTTAAAGATTATTATATTTCAGATTGGTTACAGATATTAATTGTTATCTTATAGTGACAATATCAAAACATATTAGACGGTAAAAATAAAACAATCAAATCAGTGAAAGATAAATGCAGCTTAGTCAAAAGTTTAATTTCAGGTAAAGTACCTGTTGGGCGCCTTGGAAAGCATGGTAATAGCATGAGACGTAGGTCATTATTGCACGCTCGTCAGGCTTCGGAGTATTGATCAAATCTGATAATAAATATTTTATCAAATAAGTTCGCACCAAGGCATTTTTATATTCAATTTTTTTAAAGTAAAAGTACAATGTTACAAAAATCTAAAATCGACATGAAATGAGGAAGGCTCAAAAATGTGGATCATTTTAAATTGGAGAAATGACAAAAATTTCTATGAAATATCATTTATAAGGGCACCTTTTATATGGTGCAGAGATGACTAAATAAAATAATAAATAGATATGTAGAATTTAATGTATGACATGTAAGTAGTGATATAAAATTAATGATTTTGAAATTATTCCAATATTGGAAGATAAAGCTGCAGCAACATATTTTGAAAACTATTTTTTTAAACAGAATTAAATATTATACGTGATAAAATCACAACGTGAAAAATAGTTATTTTAAAATTTTATTAGATGCAATATAATATTGCGATACTGTCATAATAACACCTTCTGAAATTGAAATTGATTATTTGAAGAAATATGAAAGTTAACGTAACATTAAATGGAGAAATACTCAATATACCTTCCGGATCCAACATTCTGGGTATGTCCAAATACTTTTCAGCTACATCAAAGGCAGTGTTAAGATTTTCAAGTGGATTATCCTTGGACAGTTTATTATAGTCGAGAAGATCGGGTCTATGACGATGGATCAAAGCGCAAAAAGCCAAACCATCTTTGAAACTGTAGCAAAAAAAAGGAAAAATAGTTTTATTCCAATGTTCAATATCGAATATAATTACGACCAAAGCAATTTTGCACTTGATTATATTCATCTAGTTATAACTCGCAATTACCTAAGATGAAAGTTTTGAACATTGACGTTTTTGTACGGGGCAGTCTTCCTCTGACACCAAAGCAACAAGCCTTCCTTCGCTGTCATCTCCTCAACGCTGATATCCTGAATGGCAAATCTCAAAATTATTGTCCAGATCATGCCGAGGGTCATTTTCAGATTTCCATCAACAATTTCTGCAAAATATAAAAGATAATTTAAACCTGAAATAAATTCGACAGTGTGACATTTATGAATTTTACATATGTAGCAAGAGATAGAAAATCGAATCGCATTTGTAAATATCGAATAAAATAAGCAGTAGCTTTGACGTATTAATATAAACATATATTAAATTTGTTTCTATTGCCAATCATCATCATTTTGTTAGCTAATTGTAAAAAAAAATTATAAAATTTAACCAATCTTGATAAAATTCCAAATACTTTTTTTTCAATTAGAAGATATCATTTTATTTTTTTCTATATTTAAATTTTAGATACTTCATACGATACATAGCTGAGAATTAAATTATGTAATTAATACTTTTATCAAGTCATGATCATACTAAAATGGTATTTGCTCTGAACATTAAAAATTTTATATGTTAATTAAAAAATTATAAAAAGAATTAGTTATTAAAATCCATTATATATAAAGCAATAAATAAAAAATGAATGGCGTCAATATCAATAATTCTTATTATATTCATACAATTAATGAACCGGAAGAGTCTATTGCACTGTTTTTATTTCTGAAATCGTAGTTTTCACACCATTCTTTACCAAAAATTATAGTCTACATATGAATACAAAACAAATGTGAGTTTTCTCAAGGATGCAGTTAAAAAGTGCTTCAAAGAACAAAAACTGATATTATCTCGGTTCAATATTACATTATTTATACATAGTGATATATGTATATTAATATATGAGGATTTGAATTTTTTTAAAAGGCAAAAAATGGATTCAGATATTTTTAATTAATTTTTCGTCAGTGTTAACATTTATTGTAATTTAAACTATATAATACATTTACATAGTTATGTATAGTAAATCCAGTTATAACGTATTTAATTCGTTGGCTTTCATACATTGTAATGTTCAGTTACATTCAAAATTAACAATATGTAGCTTATAATAAGCAATACCATTTTGAATTTTAGCTTTATAAAATACTGTTGATTATATTTGTATGTAGAAAACTTAAAATACAAATTTTAATATTTGAAAAAAAGAAGAAATTATGAAATGTAATTTTATATATATATATATTGAGACTTGCTAATTACATATAGATATATATATATATGTATATATAAAATAATAATAATAAATATAGATATATGTAACATTCTTAGATGGAAGAAACAGCTATTATAATATATATAAATAATTAATTATAATAAATATAATATCAAAATAAAAATTCATTATCAGCTCAGGCCTATTTTCTGAAGATTGTGTCAATGTGTGTATCGACTATGAATATCTGCTTGAACATACCTTCGGCACCTATCGAAACCAACTTCACGCCTTTGCTGGCGATGAAATCGAGAGCCTTATTGACATTTGCGATTTTGTGAAATCTCATTTTGCCTCGATCGGGTTTAGGAAGAGTCTCCCCCGAAATTACTTCCAGAAGAAGCATGAGTTTCAACCCATTTCGGAAATCTTCGTCGATATTTTCAATAGATGTCCCGGCTTTTCGCAAATGGGAATTGCACCATGCGGTGAATGTCTGCAATGAAAAAAAATATAACTATTCATTGCGGTTCCTGCAATTTTAAACTGGAACCTTCTTTTTAAGAAATCTTACATATGGAAAAGTCAGTGCTCTGATCACAAGCATGGGCTCGAATGAAATACTGTAATGTCAACTTTCGAAATAAAACTAAAACACAATTTTCATGTGACACTTTTGATAAACGTTTTATTACTTTCGTACACTCCATCACTACGAAGCGAAATACATGAACAAATATAATTATTTTTTACAATGCGACTTGGATTAAGCTAAAAGTTATCGGATATATAATGTCAAAATAACTTTGAAATTCCTTTCAAGATGCAAAAATTTTCTTAAATTACATAAAATCAGGGAATTTTGACATTACCAATATCATTCAACATTTTCATTTCATAATTAATACAATTAAACATAAAAATCTGAACTTAAAAAAAATTTTTTTTGCAAAATCTTTTATTATATTTATATATTTACTATGAAATATAAGTCCATATAATTTATTTCAATATTGAATGCAATCAGAGGTAATTTATTATCAATTAATTTGTAGTAGTAAAATGACTTTTAATGTAAATAATTTCTAGCCTCTAGCATAAAATATTAAATTCTCTTAATTTCATGTCGTAAATAAAATTTTATTTGAACATATTTTCATTTCTTCATCCATTTTCTCATAAAGTTTTAGGGCTAAAATCTATTTTTATTAATTTTTTCAATCTTTTAGACATGTATCTTTTGGTATTAGATAATTTTGCTCTAATATCCTTGTTCAACAAAATTAATTAGCTAAAACTGTAATTTTGTCCTCCAAAAATATTACATACATTCATGAAGATGAATATGGAAATTCTAAAGGAAACATTTCAATAACTAAATTCTATTAAATATATATGTAACAAACGATTTTTTCGAAGTCAAAATTATTTTAATGTATTCTGAAATAATTTTTCTCAAACAGTTACCTATTCTAAATAATAATAATAATAATAATAATAATAATAATAATAATAATAATAATAATAATAATAATAATAATAATAATAAT
>JAOWBB010007115.1:0-12480 GCA_028565995.1 Ricinus marginatus
GGCCGAATATGACATAATCCAATAATAAAATTGGATTTCGCTTTCTGTATATTCCAAATTAGTCCCATGATTTCTGGTTTTGTACGAAAATAAAAGCAGGGATAATAATTACCTTCCTCCCCGAGGAGTCTTTTCTAGGACTTCAAATACATCTTGCAACACTATCGCTGTCGCTTCTTTTCGATCTGTACATTACGATTATTAACAAATTTCAAACTTCGCAATCTGATAACTTTGCCAGATTTACGAGAATATACTGTCTAAACACTGTGAACAGTGTATGATCAACAACGGCTTTAATGCTACACTCACAGATATTCTGAATTTGTCTCGTCCACTCATTTTCCGCGAGCGATCGAAGTTGGCCACCGCTGACGGAGACTGAGGGGCTCGCCGCCGGTCCTCAGAGCAGGAGGTGTCGCGAGATGGAAAACGAACCGGAGCTCCGCGAGCGGTTGCAATAATCCGGGAACGGGAAATGTGGGAAAAGGGAAAAATTCCATTAAAAAGCCATCTTGAGGAGTGGGGAATGGTCCCGTGGTGCGAAAAAGCGTATCGCCCGGCTCATAAACCGAGACGCGCGGAGTTCACACGTTAAAAATAAACAGAATAAATATCTGCTTTCTGCGGCAAGGGGAGGGGGTTGCTCTTCCTCCCCGACTCGATTATCCGACTGCTATCTGGCTCCGTTTCGAGAGCTTCACATTTCGATTCGCTTTTTCCCTTTTCCGCAGGGAAATTGGCGGATGGTTTCGGTACCGCGGCCCAAAATCAGAATTCGAAATTCCCTGCTCTCCGATCGCGGCTGCACCCTTGCAGACGTTCGAAGTCAACCGGAAATCGCGTCCTCCCGCGCCGCAAGAGAGGGACACAAAGCCTTGGGAAAATTTAAATTCGGATCAGAATGAAATTCAAATCGGATGGTAAAAATATGTCAGATTATTTTAGATTAATTTTAGGGCGAAAATTCCTCCTCTACGGTGCGAGGCGAACGTTCCGCATCGCGGTCTTAGATTTATGCGTTGTACGGTTCGAGAAAAACAATTCCGTCGGAGAGCTTTTCCTTTTTTTTTTTTTTTTTTTTTTTTTTTGTTTTTTTTTTTTTATACAGGAAAAGAAGATTGTTTCGGCGCTGCGGCTGCAGCAACATCAATTTTTTTCCTGCCCCTCCCGGCAGATCGACGTTTGAAGTTTATTATTTGTTTCATGCTGATTGTGACTACCGATGCTTCTGCCTGTCACACCGCAGATCTTCCATCCCGCTCCTAAATGGAGCCGATATACGGCGACGATGTTTCATCGAGTAAAAATTCATGTGACTTTCAGTTTTTGTAACAGGATGGAAAATAAAGTCTTACATGTATATATTTATATTTTATCTTTGCAATACATGTGAAGAGGGAAAAGAGAATTTTACCGAATATTTTTTCCACATCTCAAAAATATATTACCCGCTTCTACGCTAATGATGAAATTGAATTTTGCGGGTTTCGATATCTTTGCTCATCCCATTACCCAATTCCCGTTGTAGCGTGTTCTTTTTGTTTTTTATTTCTTGCAAAAATTTCAGAGGTAAAGCAAAGAGCACAGAGAAAGATCCTAAAAGCCAGAATTTCAAAAGCCGGAGCGGCTTTCGAGTTTTGAAAATTTTTAAATAAATTAAATTAGAAAATTTCCGAAATTTTAAACAAATTAAAAAGGAAATTTTTAAACAAATTAATTCGTTTTTTAACATCAGTACAGCTGAAACGCATCAAATCATTCGCGGTCAAATACGTTTTCCGCGGCTTGTATTATTGCTGTACGGAATGGAAGTTGATTTCTTCAACCGAAATCTGCCGGTAAGTTAATGTTATCGGTTTCTAATTACGTTTTACAACTTTTGGCTTCTCTGATGTTTGAACTCGGTCGTGCTGAAGAAAGTATGGAATTGTTCGGAGACGCATTTGCATCGAAAGCAAATAGAGTTGAAGTTATGATAACTTGTGATTGTCGTAGGAGTTCAGTTATAAAGATAATTTTACTGGCAAAAGATGTCTTTCATTTCGAGCAATTCACGGAAAATTATTTCTGTTTTCCCCGGTTGACTAAAACAGTTTTCGTTTACGTTTTCTCCGCCAGTCTATTATCTCTGTGACTGGAATAACATTCGATTTTTAACATTATTTCAAATTAACGTTGCTCGATGAAGATTCCTTTTGTCGGGCCGGGGGAGAAGGAGAGAGAAATTTTAACGAAGTAAATCGAAACATTGAAGAACCTGAGCTGAAGGCTCGCAAGATGAGAAAAACTTCCGCACAGGTTTTTTGCCAGTAATCTCTCAGAAATTCGTCAGTTACAAAGTCGCCTGAACCAATTCGACCATGTGCCTTGCCCGCGTTGTGAAACACCATGAAAACACCGCATAAAGTTCGGTGATAATTAAAACGAGCCTTTCCGTGGCATTTCTCATGAGAGGATCAACTCCGGGGGATCAACAGTATTTCCATTACCGGAAAGGATCTGTTTTGGTCGCCTGCTGTTCGAAATTGTTGCAGGTAACACCGTGTATGGATTGATCGCTTATTTCCTTAGGGGCTGAAGTTAGGTGAGGCCGAAAATCACAATTTTAGGGCCTTCCATACAGTGTAAATTTATTTGTCTAATTTGAAAGTTTTCAGAGCAGAACAATTAAAAAATTCTAAATCACCTAAAAATAATAGTTACTCCGTGGAAAGTGTGGTCAACTTCCTTTTTTTTTTTTGGCTGATTATCGTTTTACTATTTTCCTCTCACCTACTGTAAATATCGAGGTAACTGCAGATTTTTCCAAAGCTCAAATTTTCGAAGCCAGAAATATTTTAATTGGTAAATATTATTAATACGTATCATAAAATATATATAATCGATACCATGATCGCGCATCTTTAGCCCCCAAAATGAATATGCCGTAAATGCGAATTCAAACACAATTTTTGAAAAGCAAATATTTAAACTTTAATATTTACGCTATTTGAAGGATAATTTCTGGATATGTAATAACTGACATGATACACTTATATATACGACTCGATGAATATTAAAAATCGTAATGCATTATAAATATTATGCATTTTTTGTAATTGCTTGAATTACAGAAATAATGTATTGAAATTTCTTTTTGTTAAAAGACAATTATTATAGACGTTTTCAACTGTTCATTTTTTTTTTTTTTTTTTTTTTTTAATAGAAATCAGAAGTCGATAACTTACAAAGTTTGTTGCAGCCAGCCAAGAAATAAGTTAAAAATCTACAATGCAGATTGATCCAATATTAAAGCCGAAGTTAGACAAAAAAAAAGGGGCAGAAATACAGGAACGAGGAAATGGAAAAACTGCACCAAAGACACGGGTAAAATTCTTTTTAGAGAAACCGGGAAATGAAACGGCATTTTGATTGCTGATCGATCAAAGTTTGCTTTTCAAAACGCATTTGAAGCCGCATCAGATGCGACTTCGCGCTGTTCCTCCAAATCTGATTTTCTGCTTCTTCAAAATTCGCCACTCGGCCCATTGCATGGTGACGCCGTGAAATACCTTAAACTGTCATTTACATAAGATTTTTTTGCTAAAAAGCATTTCATTTTAGATAAAATATATAAAATTTACGACGACCCCCACGTTCACATAGCGCAGTCACTTTTAACGTTAAATAACGTTTATCCAAAACTATTGCGTTAAGATATGATATAGACTTGACCAAGTGAAAATTTTATTGTTTAACTTGACTAGCCACTTCGAAAGACGTAAAGATGCCTTTATTCGTCATTTTTTTTTTTTTTTAGACAGAAAAAATGATAAAAGATAAATCTGATTGAAAGCTACACGCATTCTGTCACGATATTCCAAATATATTTTCTGAATTAATTTAGATCAACCTCACATTCTCTTGGCCTTCTCAATCGCGGCTTTATCAGCTTATTATTCCCGCATTTTCTCCCACCGCAAAGCACGTAAAAATCTTCTGAGTCATTCGAGAAATCAAAAAGGAAAGTTTTACCGAGCGGGAGAAAGGAGATCAATCTGGTACATTTACAGGCGGACACACGTAAGGCGCAGCATCCGAAACGAATCCGGATCTTTTCCCCAGATGCGCTTTTTCATGCGATTAACAAGAAGCGGAGATTTTTTTTTTTTTTTTTTTTTCCCAAGAGGAAGGGAAAATTTGCTATGGAATTATCGTCTAAATGTGCCGGTAATTTATGTACCAAATGGTTATCCCATTTTTAAAAAGGGCTTTCCTTAAAAAGATTAAGGACTTTCATTAAAGCCGGCAATCGGAAAACTCTTGTTTCCCGCATACTGCGATGAATGGGGAGAAAATGTTTTCTTCGTTTTATTTTAATTTATTTTCCTGGGACAGGAATGCTGGGAGCCTGTTAAAAAAATATCCTTCCTTTTGAGGCGCAAGGAGCTTCGCCGAAATAAATGGGAAGAAGAAAAAAAAAAAAAAGAGATTGAGATCGGAAAATCTTCAGTGATAAAAGATTTAATTATTATCTCTAGGAAACTAATTAATCGAGATTCTAATAATGTAAACCCATCGGAATCCTTCAAATATTTTCCTCTTTTTAAGCTTGAATTAAGATTCTGTATTCCCTGTGCGGATCCTCCTTAATTATCAGTTTTTGCTGATCGTGACCCGGAGTCAGGAACTTGAAACGAATCCACTGAAAAAAGTTGCGTGAAATCGCATTTTACGCACGCATCACGGGCCGGGATCCAGGTATTTTTCACATTTTAAACATCGCGCCTCTTATAATGCGTTCGGTGTTTGCGCATGATAAGTTGCGGAAAAATTTTTGCGGCATTTGGGGGGGTTGGAATTCGAAAACAAAAAAAAAAAAAAAAGGATCAAACGTCCGAAAGCGGTTATTAAAACCGTGTGCAACAGCATTTTTCCATATTCCCCTCAGCAAATGAACGTGACGACACCTCGTCCTACACGTTTTGCATAAATAAGGGAAAAGTTGATATTAACAGGCCGATTAAATGAAAATTAAGAGTTTTTTAATTGGCGTCAAAATTTACTCCTCATCCGCCCAATAGATTAATGATAATAAAATCGAAATAATTTATAACGAAATCGGGAGCTATTTTATTATAATGAAAAAAAAAAGAAAAATGATTTTTAGCAAACCGAAAGCTGGGGGTTAAATTTTTATTGTTAAAGCTCCCCTCTATGACCGTGCATAAGTTCAGTGCTAAATTAGTTTTTTAATCATGTTAAAAGCAGGCCCCGAAAAACGATTTCGCATGGAGAAAAAAAATAAAAAATAAAAAATAAAAAATAAAAAAGGAAAAACTCGAGTTTACTCAGCACAAAGGAAAACATGCCTCAACGTGATAACATCAACTTGAAGCTGTTTATGAAGAAAAAGCGGCTGCAACAAAGTTTTCCGGCTTGCTTCTTTAGTTAATACGCTTAGATGTTAAACAGATTAAGACGAGTTTATAAGAATTTCAATAAAGATTACTTTTGCGGGCGCCGAAAACCGCCGCGGGAAAATTTCGCACGGGCCAAACCGTGCCCGGTCGGGCACGCGGGGACGGGGCACGAAACACCCGGGGAATCGGACGTGAGCGCACGCGCAAATTTTAAAAAATTTAGTTTAAACATTCAGGGGAAAATTTTCGAAAACGAATTTTACGCTTCTTGATGCAGCTTCAGAGAGAACAACCCCAACCCGGTAGCGATCTTGCATTATTTGACGCCTTTTATAAAAATATTTTCCTTTTCGGGAAAAAAAATCTCCGGGAGCGGTTTTCGCCGTAAGCCAGTTACAAAAACAGAATAAAATCCGCCCCTCGCGTTCGCCCATGCGAGGGCACCGCACTTTTTGGGTTGTTTTTTAAATAAAAAGCGTCGCCTCCTCCTATGGATTTTTTTCCTTTTTTTTTTTTTTTTTCATTTAAATATTTTTGCGCTTATTAATTGTCAACAATTTAAAGAGTCGGAGAGCGCTGACGCCGCGGCGGGATTCGCATTCCGAAGTTGGGTTAGTCCCGGTAATGTCCGGTTCCGGCCGGAAATTACCCGGATATGAAGTTTAATCTTCCGCCGGGGACGATCATATATCACGTTCGGGTGCAACGTTTTACGGCGGCGGCCCGGGGGGGGGGGGGGAAGGGTGCGTGTGTGCGGGGAGCGAAAAATTAACCGTTAAGGAAAGCGGGACTCCGGTCTCCGTGCGCCGCGGAATGGAATCGGAACGTGGTCGTAAATTTCCCCCAGAGAAATGCGAAAAGTTCCTCTTTCGACTTCCTCCGGCCCCGAAAGATGACTCTCGAAATGTAAAAATAATCGGAAGGCATGAAAAAATAAAAAAAAAAAAAAATCGCTTTTCCGCTCTTCCGGTCCGCATTAAAACGTCCGAGTTGCCCGGGCCTCCTTCCGCCGTCGGTCGTGAAGCCTCCCAAACGGAAGACGCTCCGAAAGCTTCCTGTCGGTCCTTTCGCAGCGAACGCCGCGGAGGAAATTTCCAATCGATGAATCCTTCTTGAATGCCATAATTTTAGCAATGAAAAAGCCTTTGTTTGCTTTTCCCAGTAAATGCGTGCAGCCTGAAGATTTTTGAAATTTCAATGAAAATACTTATAAAATAATATTCGAATAATTAAACAAATCAGGTATCAACAGCGATCATTGAAATGTTACCTTTTCTAAGCCGCAGTGCGATGAATCGTAAATGTCGCGCACGTCTAAAATATTTTCATTGGGTTTTATTGGAGGTTATTGATTATCATAATATTTATCGGTTATCATTTATCGGAGCACATTCACGGTCAGCAGCCGGCAGACTGCACACTTCGCTCGGGGTCGACCGTAAACGTTGGATTTTGAAAGAAATCCGAGCGCCACGGACCTGAAATGCTTTTCCCGAGCCGAACTTGCGAAACGAAATACATTTATCGGCCGAAAGCCGCCATGAAAATTTGTCCCCTTTTAGGAAAAGTGATGAAAAGGAAAATTTTAGAGGAAAGCCATTCCGTCGTCCTCCCTTTCGCTCTGGAAATCGGTCAACGTTGAAAAAAAAAAGAAGGAAAAATTCCATAAATCTAATGTTTACGCGAGATGAAAGGAAAACTGTCCGGCGATGCCGGATCGTAATCCGCACTTGCTAACCCATGTTTTAGTCATTTGGAAAGCGGGAAATCTGATGAATTTTCCCCTTTTTTTTTTTCTTTTTTCCGCTGCTGTTTCCGCTTCGGCATTCCCCCGCAAAAACTATCGAACCGCGATCGACGTGCGAAATCTGGAAAAACCAAATTAGGCGGAGACCAAAAATCGAATGATAAATTAAATTCCGCGATTCTTGGCAGCCGGGACGCACGAGAATTCGATTTACCGGGGGGGGTTCAAGCTGCTCCGCAGAGTGTGCCCTCGCTGCTGGAGTGGGACTTACTTCCGTGCTCCGAAAGAACGTTTTCTGGACTTCGCCTCACTTTTGTGAAAAGACGCGAAATTTTTTCGCTTTAGGCCGCATGCAGCCGTGGCCAGGAGGGACTCATTACATCGCTGTTCAGAAATCGAAATTGCTGGAGTGACTCTCCCTCAAGTTAACGAATTAACCCTGCACACGCGGAAAACTCCACGAAACCTCCAGGGAAGGTTGTCTGTCATCCACATGAACGCTTCAATTTGAATACCCATCATTAAACTATCAGAAGTTGTGATACAGTTTCATTTTTAAAAGGCTGTTATTCAAAGCGTACCGTCGATTATCGACATTCATACACCAGATGAAGATGTGCATGTTGCGGGGAAGGGAAAATTGCTTGTTTTAAATTTCATAATTGTTCGCGTCAACGTCTGTAAAATCAGATAACCGGGGAAAAGCGTCGAGGAATTAAATTTCCACTTGGTTATGGCCCCGTTTGATTATATTTTAGACATCGGCGGAACCATATTCCAGATATATTTCACGTTTAAAGCTGGAAACGCTGCTCAAATCAACGTAAACCTTTGTGTTTTCAAAATGTTTTTCCGTTTATTTTAAAATTACCCCCCCATTTCGCATCTATCTCCGCGAGGTATTCGATCTTTTTTTTTTTCAATTCGCTTCCACTTATTATTCATACGTATTAGACCGAAAACCGTTCGCTTCTTGCAACCAATTACCATTTATCTACCCCGGAAATGTTCATCCCTCCACATAAAAAGGTGCCTCGATCGATCGAGCGCCTGAAAGCGCGTTCCAAGTTGCCTTTGACCCACAGAAATAACGTGACACTGGGAAACCGGGGACGCAGCGGAAGCAACTTTAAAATAAGATTTGACAAGTTTGACAGGGACCGGTACAGAGTTTTCCGCAGATGTTAGCAAATCGTAAGAAAATACTTAATTTTCCTCGATTTGCGGCAGCGAAAAGATGAGGACTGTAAAATAAGAAAAAGAAAATGGCTTTTATTTCGGTAGAGTCCAATGTTAAAATCCACCGCCAGAACCACTTGGCGAAATCCGCCTCCATCACCTCCGACGGGCAAAATTTTTGACTTTGCATCAAAATTTTGTCCCGCAGAACTGGAGATGCCCCACTGAAAAGTCGAAGTTGCATTTGGTTTGCAAGGGGATGATGAGAACCTGTTTGGGCTTATGCGCTGAGAGAATAAAAAAAAAAAAAAAAACGCAAAAATCGACGGACCATTTGCAGGTTTTTGGAGAAAAACAAAATAAAAAATACATGTTCTTTTTCGTTTTCGAATAGCACGAGCAAGTGGCAATGTTTTTAATGCCACCATCCATAAGAACAAATAATTTTCCAATTTCGGCATAAATCGAAAATCGATGGAAGTGACTTATGGTCATGATAAAGAACATCAAAATTTCCATCGCGCAAAATATGTCGCAGCAGTCTCACATCCTTATGTCTTTTTTTTTCGTTTTACAACTTAATATGACTCTGCAAGCAACTTTGTTAAAAAAAGAAAAAGTAATGCTTTGTTTTCAAAGCTGCAAATAACAATGAATTCGGAAAAAAAATACCTTTTTCCCGCGATAATGGGCAACAATTATATAATTTCATAATTAACTTTTTTGACGTTTAAATCCTCATTAAAAGTGTTTGTCTGATGATAAACCTGTATTTTCATATAGCGGAATATCTCATCACATTCTTTGTTTCCGTTATATTATATACACGTAATAATATTGTCGAACACTGGATCTTGTGGCGATATAAAATTGTTGTTGATTAAAATCTTATATCTGAAACGGAGGAGTTTTAAATGTTCAAATTGATAACTCTTTGCTGTTGATTCGCTGAAAACATTATATAATAATAACGATAATAATATACGTTTCTTAAGTTATCGCGCAAAAAAAATCGGTTTTTCCTGCGAGCCTCAATACTTTGGCGAAATTAAATTTTTCAAAATAATTTAAGCTTATTTTTTAATATTTTTTTGCCAAGAAAGAAATTTGAAATTTTACCCGATTTACTTTTCTCATTACCGCATCTTATCTCCGTAGAGATATATTCTTGTACAGTAATCGTAATGCCTTAAACAGTTTTGCATTTCATAAAAGATAATTTCGCTAAACACCCATCCGCCCAGCTATAATATGAATAGACTGAGTTATCCGCACAAACCTTATGATCAGACTAAATTCTAATCTAGAGAAATATTTAATTAATTTTCCGTTCTTTTTAACTGAAATCTTATTCCAGCAACAAATAATATTCCTTTTTTAATTTTTCCCCAACTTCGAAGACAATAAAAACCATTGGATTTTTTTTTTAAATTCACTGCTTTCTAACGTTTGCCGAATCTTTTAGCATTCTTTTTTTCGTTCAAACAATTTTAACGTATTTAATAATATTCCTTTTTTTTTTTTTCTTTTTCGTAAATTTCAGACTTCGCTCTACGAAATCCCCGGAAAATTCAGAATTTTGAGGGCCCAGAAAAATCTATTCCGATTTTGTTTCCTCCTTGATAATACAAAAATTCTTTCATCATAAAAAGAAATTCCTGAAACAGATCCTTGAGTCATGGATTTTCGAAAAAAAGTTTCTTGATTTCATTCGTAAGGTCAAAAATAAGCTTCTTCCGCTACCCAAGCAATTATTTCCAGCAAGTCAAGTATAAATATATTGCTTTTTTGCATCATTTTGTAAATAAAAGAAAATGGATTGGAAGAAGAAAAGCACAACGCAAGGCATTCTCCTGGGCAGAAGACTTTTCCACCATCAAACGTTCCTCATCATTTTTTTATTTTTTATTTTTTTCAAAACCACGACTTCTGATGTGTTTTCTCCAACTTATGCTTTTATATGGGGAATCCTTACAACAGTGCAGTGCCTGCGCTTCCGATGTATTTTTTGCAAGCGTCAGAAGCTCATCGAACGCCTCGATTTGCTCGAGATACGTTCGGATCTCCCGCGGCAAAACCAGACCGCAGATGAACGTTAAAATTCAATGGTTGAACGCATCCGATATTATTATTTCGCAGCATTAGATATTTTTTGACTAAATCCCGCAATAATCTCTTTATATTGATTGTTTAAAATTATAAGCCCTCGCAATGTAAGAGAAGATTACGGGGAGAGGAACGACGCTCCCATTGTGCGAAATACGGTTGAGATAAAAAAAACGTTTTCGAAATTGTATCTTTTTAGCCAAAAGTTTAAATTGACTTAGTTATAATTTGAACGTTGAATTGCGATTTCTCTAAAAGTCGTTTTCGGAAGACTTTCCGTCATTACATCAGCGAAAATGGTGCAGAATTTAAAGGAGTTTCCGCAAAACTCCTCCTTGCTATCCGTCGATTTTAAGGTGTTTTAAGTATTCGAGAAAAGTTTAGCCATTGGATAAGGATCGAGGGGAGGGAAACAATTAAGAACCGAAAATTTTGATGGTTCAGGTTCGGGAAACGGGCGAATCCGGGGACGTTGCATCAAATCCTGCGATCCTCGGAAAATTTCAGAGAGCCTCCCGGAGACTCTTCCGATGATTCTTTGTACCGGCAGCATCCGCGCCGGAGTCGCATTTTCGGGATTCGCAAATCTTTTTAGAAACGTAAAACTTTGCCCGAAGATTCGGAAACTTATACATTTGCGGCGTTTTTCGTAAAATTTTCCGCTGCAAGCAAAATTACCGTGCATTCAGCTTTGAAAATTGGCTTGCAATTTAAATTTCCGAACTCCATGGTTTTTAGTCGGTGGAACAATTTGAATTTCGAAATTCGAAGTTTTCTCGGGGAAAGTTGAAAGCAATTCGGAAAATCGCTTTGATGAAATAAAGATAACCGAAAATTGCTCAAAGCGTAAGGGAAGGAAGGGAGGAAAACGTTGCGGAAAATAAAAAATACCTTTACCATATCAATAAGAGTTTCTGAAAGACATCCCTGATATTTTTGTCTTTTTAAATTCTGCTGCCACCGTAGAAAATCTCATCAGCAAAGAGAAACCTATAAAAAATCTTTTCCACCCCATTATGACGGCAAAGGTTTTGATATTTTGACGGGAAAGAAATTTTTCCTTTCCCTACATTTTTAAAATGAAACTGCTTAAACCCGCGGAAAGCGAATTTTTATCAGGTAAAAAAAAAAAAAAAAAATCGACTGTGTTAACCGCCGCGGCAGAAAGAATGGCCCAAAAAATAATTTCAAGTGCTTTACGTTCGGAAAATTTCAATTTTTGAAAATTTTCCTCTTTCTTTACACGAAGGAGTTCGCATTCGTTGAGAGGCAACAACCGCAAACGCCCTCCATATCATCGTAACATTGACATAATATAAAAATGACAATAGGTATCGTGAATTCGGAAAATGTATAATACCGGAGTCGTGATTCGCTCCTTCAAAAATTTAGTTCCTTGAATATTTATATACTTGTTATAAAATGTAATTATATTTTATTAAAAAACAAAGACTACGTTTCAGTAGCGTGAAAAATCAGCTCGAGAATAAAATTAGAAAACGAGGAGGAAAAAAGATGGATTTAAAAATTTAAATTTTTATAGCATCTCTATCATTTTCTCATAAAATATTCATCTTTATCGTAAATATATCTTTCGCGGTAGTCTTCAAGATACAATGCTTATTTCCGTTCCTTTTATACAATGTATTTATTAACCGATTAGATTTCTCTTTTAACGACCACGCTGCTTCGTAAAATGTTTATTGATATTAATAAAATTGTCGTGACCCGTTTTTAAAATTTTAAATTAAATTCCTTTTCCCCCCCCCCCCATCAACTATTTACCCACATCCTTATCCTGTGGAAAATTTTAAAATTCTGACTATGCCAGTAGAGATGAGGGACATTTAAGGAGCCTACATCAAATACGTTGTGGCACGTAAAAGTTATTTGCTTTAGAGAATTTCCATCATTTCCATGTTATGGTTTATGAAATTCAGATTTTCCTTTTTTTTCCGATATTATATACGTATGCTTTGAAAAAAAAAAAAAAAAAAAAAAGGAAAAAAAAACAAAAAGGAAAAATTTTTTTTTTTAAAAATG
>JAOWBB010007116.1:0-10756 GCA_028565995.1 Ricinus marginatus
TTTTTTTTTTTTTTTTATTTTTTTTTTTTTTTTTTTTTTTTTTTTTTTTTTTACGGGAATGCGGTGAAGCTAATAAAGTTATTTTTCCATTGTTTTTTTCCTTTTTTTTTGTGCATTTAAATTTTAGTTTGCTTAAATTTTTAATTTTAAGCAACATTAAAAGAATTGTGGGGAAAAAAAAATTTTACGCGAGTTTTTAATCGCGTTCAATTAAACGTCTTATTTACCGATTTCGCGTTTCGATTTGGTTTCGCTTTTCGTGCATGAGCAAATACTCTTTAAGGCTTTGCTTTTGGTGTTCTCATAACTTCTCATACATCTTTTAAGTGTCGAAACTGTATTGAGTTGTTGGAAAATTCATTCGGTTCTCGATATCGCAATCAAAGATTCCGCGTTTGTGTTGATCGAGAACCAACAGTCTCAAATTTGAAAGAGTCTCAAAGGTCGTGACTCCTCAGACTTCGAGTTCAATTTCCCTTTCCGGCGACATCTATTTATTTTGCTTTCCTTTTCTGCGGTGCTTTTTCTCTCGGGTTTCCGTGGAAGGGTTGAATTTTCCCGCAGCCTCCCCGGCACCGGATGCCTTGCAAGCCTCGCGCTCTCTTCCACAATTACGCAATCGACGTGTTCCCCCGATTGGTGACCCCTCTGCCGATCCACCCCCTCGAGTGGGGTCGCCGTGGTCGGACGTGCAGTACCAATCAACCGAAAATAGTTGAAAATATTCAAAAAGTCAAAAAAGTGGCTTACATTTTCCGGTTTTCGGATCAACGCGTTTTAATATAATCCGAGCCGACCGTCGATGCAAATGTCGTTAGCTTCATCATTAGCTTTGTTTATGCGAACCTTTTCATCTTTACACCTTTTTGCGAATGCCAGATTTTTTTTTTTCCATCCCCTATTCCGATTTTTACCAGCAGTCGTGCAATTTTTCATGTTGACAGTTCGTTTATTTTCTTATCGTATTATTTCATGAGGACTTACGTGGAGTATTACTTTATTTATTTATTATTTTTTTTTTCTCTCCTTCTCCCGGTTGACAGTAAGATATCACCTGTGTTATTCCGCGCCGAAATTGTCAATTACCGAGAGAGGATTTGTTCCCCCGAAAGAACAGATACAAAAGTACGGTGAGAATGGTGCATTCCAAGTTGAGTATCCCATATTCGAGTTTACGATTTAATCTTAATTTTTGATCCTGTTGAATATACGGTGCGAAAGAGAAGTGTTCTGCTCCAGTAAAACCTCGCGAGGGATTAGCTCGGGAGTTTATGATTATTTTCTGCGGATAAAGCGAATCAGACCGCAAAGGATATAGACGAAAAACATGTGAAATATTATGTGAAATATGATGCAAGTAACAGAGGCAAGCATTTTTTTTTTTTTTGGGGGGGGGGGGAGAGAGAGAGGAAATTTGTTAAGAACAGCGGAGGGAAAGATCGCTTTTTGAAATTTCCATAAGAAATTGCAAACCTTCCGAATAAGAAATTTAGGAACAGGTTTTGATGCGATGACCCATGGCGTGATGGGTTATCGCATTTAAAAGAATTATGAATAATGCCGTTGGGGTAGGCATGGCAGAAACGGGGAGGATCTCCGGGGGAGAAATTTTCGGTTCGTCATTTTAAAAGTTGTTTGAAAATCAAAGTTTTCGTGGGGGTTATCTAGGGTTATTTTCGTTGTGAAGGTAGTTGATTTAATTTTCCCCAAGGCTTCTTTCGGTCTTTGGTTTCCGCGATAATGGCCCGGGACCTGCGCGATGTCGATTTTCCCCCGTCTGGGGGAGGGTGAGAGGTGCGTGGAGACGCGAACCCCGATCAAAAATGGGCGCAATTCCTCTTTTCTCAACGGCAGCGAAAGGGGGCATTAATTGCTGTTGCCGGGGGGCATGCATCGGAAGTTGATAGTGCTTCGCGTTGTTCTCCCTTGCTGGCTTTTCCTCAGATATGCGTGCGTGAAAATGTAATGGGGGCTGACGAGAGCGGGAGGAAATTTCGGGCTTTCTTTTGCACATTCCCACGAATCCATTATCATACAAAGGAACATTTGTGTCTGAGAGTTTTAATTGCGTAACTTCCAAAAATAGGAGTGAATGAAAAAGCGACGCTCTGGAAAATAGCGTTCAAAGTGACATAAATTTTCCTGTTATCTTTTGCAATTCCCGTAATTCAGTTTTAAGCTTCGAAATTGTAATAATAGTTATTTTTTTAAATAGATTTTATTGCATTGTTCCGGATTCGCATATTGTAATTTTGGCCATTTGCACACTGGGTTCGTACTCCTGTTGTCGATCAAAAAGCTTGAATATTTTCAGCTTCAAACAGCTGAAAATTTTAACACTCTGAAAAAATTACTCAATGAGGATTAAAATTTATTTTTTAAAAAGCAGGAAATTTATACAAAGAAAAATATATATATATATATATATATATATGCATGTGCAAGTAAATTTAAAAATATTCCTTTATTCCTCTTGCGGATCGTTTTTTAAAGCGACATTATTCATATCATGAATCGTATGAAAATTTTAGCAGTTAAAAAAGAGTATTTCGGTTTACTTCTTTTAATTTGCTGGTCTAATATTTCGCGATCGAATTTGGCGAACACTGTTTTTGCAGTGCATCATCTTATTACAGTTCAAATCACAAATAAATTTTGACAGTTTTTTTGACAGTATTTTGACAGTAATATTTACATCTTATAGATAATATTGATTTAACGGAACAGTTCCATACGCAGCTGAAGACATCTCCGTCTAAGCTATATTATTTCCGTACCTTTCTGGTTACGCAGCCCAATGGCAGGAAGCTAAGCAGTACAGTTCGTATATTTTCCAGTAGGCTTAAATTCCAGTGGCTAAATTATTTTCCTGTGGATATTGATATATTTTCGGGGAGGGGGAGGGGGGGGGGGTAAGGTGACGGAAAACATTGACGCAAAAGCATTTTAATAACAAATATTTCGCCCGAAAGATTTCTCGACCAAAATTTCCCTGACTCCTCCTCCGAAAACGTTTTTGGTAAACTGCATGAGATGAAATATGGATTGAATATTTTTGACCGAAGTTGGCTCTGTGGTGCACGAAAATTCTTAATAACTAATTGATCGGAAGTTGGCCATTTGTTATTTCAAGCATTTCTGAGAGAAATGTATATGATAATTATGAATGATATTCTTAAATTTGCATGGAAATGAAAAAGCAATCTCTCTCCCTCCCTCCCTCCCTCCCCCTCTCTCTCTATTTTCCACTTCCTCTTCTTATAACCGATTTCAGTCTCCAAAACACTCAATTTGATGGTTCTTAACTTTGAAGAATTTCATCTCTAATAATTTCAGTAGTTCTGATGTAAATCAGTCTGGTTGTGCGTGAATGTTTTATCCTGACTCGGGTCGAACCTTTTAAAGCCTCTCAACCTTTGATTAATGTTGCCGTTTGAATAACTTTCGATAAAAAAAAAAAAATCTTTTATTTAAAATCAGCATTTCCTTCTTTTGTTCCTTTCCGGTGGGTACAAGAAGAAATGACTTTTTTCATCATGCGGCCGCTTTGTAAATTCTTTTCAGATTGATGATATATTAATATTACATGAAGTTACCGATAAAATTTAAAAAAAAAAAAAAACTAATGAACAATATAATGTATCAGTTCATCTAATAAAATTTCATTTTTCTTTTTTTTTCAGGTAAGGATTTTTTTTTCGAGTACAAAAAATTATTTAAAATTCGAAGGGAAATTCATTTCATTAACATGAATATTTGTCAGCATGAATAGTCCCAGGTAAAGGAATAATCGATATATATCTATTCATACGAGAGTATATATATGGGGAGAGAGAGTATATAAATATAGCAGGAAAGGTGTGAGAGGGAGGGACAGAAGAGATTTTTTGGTACCACTTGTGTGATTTCAGCGAAAACTCCTGGGGGTTAGGGAAAAGGGGTTGGGCAAACGCAGAAATTTCTATTTTAGCATCACCGTAAGACACGAAACGGGTTGATCCTAATCCGAATCGGTTCTTTTCCATGCGGACTTCGTCGCAGGTATTAATGTCGAGCGATTTTCCTGTCGGGCAAAGTGCTTTAAAAACCGCTTTTCAGATTTATCGAGATCCCATTGATTTAGTTTTTCAGGTTTTAAACCATTTACTGTGCTTTTACCATCGTTTGGAACTCCCCCTTTCATTCCATCCCTCTGGTAATAAATATTACTTCTAAGCTCTTTTAACTCATCAATTTTATTTCCGAAAATCCAGGTTTTAAAATAATTACGTTTTTAAGGAATTTAATAATAATTAATGTTCATCGGGGTTACTCGGCTTGTGGATCCTGTACGGTTGATGCTAAATTTTAATCATTCTTCCGGTTATGTTTCGCTCAAAAAAAGAAAAAAAGACAGATCAGAATAAATGTATTTTCCCGTGTGCCAAACAGATAATGTGTGATGAATAGGGAGAATGCAAAAAATTGTGGTGGCAGTTTTGTTATAACAGAACTCTTTATTTGGAAAGAAAAAAAAAGATGAAAAACTGCAGTCTGTATAAGAAATTGAAAAAAAAACAACTGGAAAATGTGAAGTTTTAATTAAAAATTACCATATTTCATAACTAAGGTAATATTTAAAAAAAATAAAACAAAATACTCGTATATAATGTAATAAAATAAAAAAAAAAAAATCTGAAAATTGTATCCACTGGTTAAATTAACGCACAATCTTGTTGTAAGAGAATCCTTTTTTCATTTACTGAATGGGATTTTTCTAGCGGAAAAAAAGTATTTATTAGCAGAAGTAAATTATTATGGATTCTCACGTGGATTAAATTCGATTGGTAATTTTTTTTTTTTTTTAAAAAAAGCAAATTATTTTACATATTATTACATAAAAGGATACATGCCGGCATCGTTAAATTCATTAATTCATTATGAATAAAATTAATTTATTTTAAATTCGTTAATTTTCATTATGCTCAATTTTTTTTGTTCGCAAAGGAACGGGGAAGGAGAAAAGTGTTCAAAAAATCATCGGAAAATTCACTGAAGAGGAAAAAAAAAAATGAAAATAAAGGTTCGTAATTGGATAAGTTCTCTAATATAGTTCTGGATAAGCAAAAGAAGATAAGCATCAAAAATATCACGTTTGTCGGTAATTTTTGGGAAGATTCGAAACTTGTAAAACCTGACATTTATTTAAGTCCTCATGTACCTATTTATATAGGTATGCGTTAATGCAAACTTAAGAAATCTGAGCCACTTTCAATTTGTTAGTTTGCTAATTTTAAGCTCGAATTTCGTTTAATTGTCTTGTTACATCTGACTCTGTCTTATGTTCATAATCAACACTTTTATCTTATGACAACGATGCACCGTTTTTTTTAATTTCGTTTTCCCAGATTCTTCTTCCATTATCGGTGGATAAGAAATCATGCAGGAAATTCAAATTTTAGCCGTAAATTTTTCCACATAAACATTTTATTTTAGATTGGGCAGATTGTATAGGGAACCGCAATTATGATATGTCAGATTGCAATAGATTAAATAATTCAATTCATACACAATGACAGTCAGAGCGCAATTAGCAAAAATACCTGATTAATTTTCGAAATAAGCATCCACCATAGATAAAAATGGCGCGAGGATATTCAGTGGAAGTGTAATGAATTAATGCTTATATTTTATTGCCCGAGCGCATTATTGCAGTGATTTAGGGGATTGAGATTATGAATTTGTTCAGACATATGGAAAGGCAAAATTTCGGTAGATACCGGGGATTTTTAAATATTAGCGTTTCAAAAGCGAGGTCGGAGGAGAAAAAAAAATTAATGATTAATTTGTTCGAAAAATATTTGAAAAGCTCCCGAACGTAAGCTTATAGACAAATACTAATAATTCAAATGCAGAGTAATCATGAAATGTAAAGAAAACGAGGGAGAGAACCTCTCGCGGTTTGTGGAGCAATCCGACCGTAAGAAGGTACGATTTGAGCGGAGACCGAAAGGAAAGAAAGGTTACGAGTCTGAGCGGAAAGGGTAATTGGAAAGCATTACGGAGGTCGATATTAAGGGGTTGAAATAATTTTTGACTGACGGATTCGGACCTCGGAAGTATAATTGAAAAAAGAAATTTATTTTTCGTTTGCCCAGGAGAGAACCCCGATTTCGCGATTTCAGACCGCCATAAGAAAGTTTCTTCCCGGTGAAAATGCATGTTTAGGAAAGTTTTGAGAGAGAGGGAAGAGAGAGAGAAAGAGAGAAAGAAAGAGAGACGGTTAGAGGTTTTCGTGTGTGTTTATTTTAAACATCTAAAGTTAAGAAGACAAAAGGCGTTTCCATTCGGGCGCAGGAAACAAAGAAACGGGAAGAGGAACAGCAGAACCTTCGGAACAATTAAAGAACATAAATATTACCGTCTAAGGGGCGGCAAGGGCAGTGTTCCATGCAGGAAATCACCGATAATAGGAGGAGTCTGACTTCGCGAATTTCGGTCGGGAAAAAGGGGTAAAAAAGGAGGTTTTCAATCGGTCCGTTCCGGACGGGATCGCGGGCGGGGGTGAAAACGAAGCGCGTCGTTCCAAAACAACCCCCGCAAGCAGTGGAAGGGATGTCGAGTAAGAGCTTTCAGTGTTGCTTACGTTTTCGTCGAGGGAGCTTCTCCCCTGAAAAAGAAGAGCAAAAATTTTTTTTTTTTTTTTTTTTTTTTTTTTTTTAAAATTTAAAAACATCGTGTTCGAATTATAATTTTTATTGTTTGGTTTCGTTTTATTACTCCGGGTTTGTGATTGAAAATTTTTTGAAAAAAAAAAAAAAGAAAATAAATGAATGAATATACATGTTTGTACGACGATGCGATGCGATGAAAAATGTTAAAAAAAGTGCAAAATTTATTTTTTAATCAAAAACGATGGGATGAAAAGAAATGTGTTTTAATCATATAATTACGAGAAATAATGCAAATGCTAAAAGCCTTTTTCTTTTATTTTTATTATTATTTTTTTTTTATTTTTAATGTTTTCATAGCTTGAAAAAATTAATGTTTGTGAATCTGAACGATCGGGCTAAACGCCCCGATATTCGTGGGCAATTCTTGCGCTAACGAAGATGCAGATTATGCAACAGCCAAAAAAATCAGCAATGCTTGAATTGAAACAATCACGGAAGATTACACAATTATTTGCTCACAGATAAATAAGGCATAATTAAATAAAATTATAAATTTTACACGCTAACGGACTTTGATAACGCCCGCTCTCTAATACCATTACGCCTCAGATTGATCTTTTTTGCAAAATGATCTGGCAGATCTTTGATTTTTTTAATGCGATCGCCTTGTTCGTAGATCATTCTTCGGAATTATTTATTTCTGACTCGTTTTTTTGCGGCGGGTCGGGCGTCGGAATAGAATTTTGCCTTTGGTAAAAAACCTTTCCATCTCGACTGTGATGTTTGTTAGTGTTCAAGAATTCGAACGCCTTAGTCTAAGCAAGATTTTAAAAATGATAAGAGATAAATGAAAAATAAAAAAAAACCGAGATCCCCAAGTTTTCATCTTCACGCAAGATGGATGATACTTGATCGAGATTTTAGAAATTTACGATTCGTTTGCATATAAATAAGTGTGGAGAATTTTAATATGCAGAGCACATTTTAATTATCAGTCAGAAATACGTTGTGTTAAAAAATATGTAATCGCAGATATATCAGACAAGATATGAGTCGCAGAAATAAACATTCCATAAAAAAATTGATGAATATATCAATTTTTGGAAAATCGTTATAGAACGAGGTTCCAATACAAAGTATATAATTTTCCCAGTAATAGAGCTTTTTATGTTTCATATTCTTTTTCATATGCCGAAATTATCTATTTGATTGTTGAGCGAGAATTTTTCAAAAAAAATTATGTTCTGCATAAAAAGTTTGTGTGAACGCGAAAATGTGGTGTATATTGCCTCAAGGGAGTTACGGAGGGAATAAGAAAATTATATGTGCGTATGCGTGTGTGTGTGTGTGTGTATACTTGTGCATGTGCACATATATAAATAGAGCCTTATCTAATATCATATTAATTAATTCTTTAACAACGAAAAGTTTTATATTTTTGATAGAAATAATTTTATTTGAAGAAAGTTTTCTGAAGTTTGATAATTATTTTAAATATTTTTCCTTTCTTCGTGATTTATTTAAATTTTTTCCTGAAACAGTCGTGGTTAATGATTATATTTTTAATTACATTCATTTAGAGACTTGCTTTATTTTATCAGTTGACGGTTTCTTTCTTTCTTTCTTTCTTTCTTTCTTTTCTCTTTTGTTTAATATTAATTGCTTATTTTCTGTTTCTTTACCATACACTTTTATTATTAGATGATGCAGCATACAGGAGTGTCCAATGACTATATGTCAGGGGAGACAAAAAATCACTTTGGCCTTCACATGAAATATACATTGGCTTTTGACGATAATTTAATAAATTATATAAACAATTATGATTTATATAAAGAGAAACATATAATTTAAAGAATTAAAAACTTGCATGCATTAATTTTTTAAAACATTCGTATATATTAATGTATTTGTATATGTGTGCGCGTGTGCGTGTGCGCTCGGGAGCACGTGTTCGAGGGTGGATTTCAGTTTTTTAAGGAAGTTAATGATTTAATGTTATATTTTGTGGCTGCAGTATGTGCGTATTTTAAAAATTATTTTCGTATTATTTTTTGAATACGTGAAATCTGCTCCTGTTCCCCAGTTCTTTTCCTTTGGGGTGCTTCTTGACAACGCCCGATTTTTAGGCTTTTAATGAATATTAAGTTTTGGACAATTTCGTCATTGGATAGGTTTGAAGGAGAAAAAAAAGAACAGAAAAACGGATCGGCAAAGACAAAAGTAAAAATTAGAGACAGAATCCAGGTCAAGTTTTTTTTTTTTTTTTTTAAACCAGAAACCCGAGCTCTTGACTAAGCTCTTTAATTTCGTTCCGTTCCTGGAGGAATGCGGATCCCAAAAAAAAAAAAAAAAAAAGTTCCAGCCGAACGGAAAATCCGCGCACTTGTAAGGGCTTGGCGAAGAGGAAGACGCGGATTTAAGGAAGGGAGAGAAAAAAAATTGTAATAATAAAGGAGCTGTTGAATAACCCCCAGAGAGATCCTGACATCATAAACGTGATGAATGGCCTCCGTTATCCTTCAGACTTTCAGTGGGGGGCAGCGTCGGCGGGGCTGGGAAAGGGGGTGCGAATTCCCGGGGGAGTAGGGGAGGGAGAAGAACAAAAAAAAAAAATCTCAACCTTTCGACTTTAATTATGCTGTCTAGATATTACCCGTTTTCGAAACGACTTCCAGGCATGCCAACCTCATCCAAATAATGGCAAACTTTTCCCTCCCCTCGCCTTCAGTTCACCTCCGCTTTTTACTCTTCCGGAAACGGAGCCCGTTTTTCTAATCTATTACCTCCAGAACCGGAAGTACAATTTCAAATTATTCCAAAACCGTATCCGGTTTTCCGATACGGGAACCGGGAAAAATCTGAAACCGGACCTGAATTAAAATTTATATATATATATTTTTTATCTAAAAGTTATAATTCCTGTTCCGGGCTGCGTAAAAACATTTTCCCAAATTAATTAATTGTTTTTCTGTATATTCCTCCCGCTCCTCATTTTTTTTTTTTGCCGCCTCCCGCTTCTTCCCGTGCATTGTATTCCTTCTCCTTTCTCGAGACCGAAATCACGTATTCCCCGGTTCAACAGGAGACGAGTGCATAATTCTAATCGGCTTATCTGCTGAGAGATTTTCCAAGGCAAAAACCGCGTTTCGGAAGCGATATCCGCTGTTAATTCAATACATTTTCCGCCGCGGGCGTTTTTCATTAGTGAAAATTTTTTTTTTTCCCGCACGATCCCGAAAAATCGCCCATCTGACGTCGTCCTGCAGCGGAATATTTCGGGCTGGACTTTTCCATACTTCTCCCGGACAATCTCGCATCTTGTCTGATTCGCGGACTTATCTTGCACGGTTTTCCGAAAAGATGGTCGGTTTTTTTATTTTTTTTTTATTTTTATCTTTTTCGGCGCTAAGAATTAAATGGGAAAAAATTAAGCCGATTCCATAGCGCGCTGGTGCGATGCGATCCCCGAATTCCTCGGGGTAAATTTGATAGGGTTTGCCGTAAAAAATTTCCCCAGTCGAAATTTTCTTGGATTTTCAATGAGCTCCTTCCTCGTGCCATTTAATACAATGTCAGATTTTTTTTTTTCTTCTCGCGTGCTCCCGCGCAATAAAAAGATTAGGCGAAAAGAGCAATCCTTTAGCGCTACTTAGCAGGGATAAAATGACTTTTATATTTCTTTTTGTTGGCATTTCTGACTCTGGTAGCTGTTGAGTGAAAAGATTAAGTTGCATTTAGTATACCATAAAAGACTTTTTTTTTTTAAAAAAAAAAAAAAAAGAATGTATATATATATAAAGTATGAGACTGGAGGAAGAGAAACGGAGTAGGATAAGCTTAAAATTTATCAGTCGTTTAACAGCGCGAAAAGCAATAAAAAGAAAGAAGAAAAAAAGTCCCAAATGGACCCCTTGTCCTCCTGCCCGTAATTAAAGACTTTTTTTGCTGTTCTTTTACCCCGTCGCCTTTTTCAGAAAATTTTCTTTGCAATTATATATTCTTTTATTCCACTTTTGCTTTAGTGCACTCTGGGCTTTTTCGAAATACGAGGACTTCGCGGCAATTTGGTTTTTCTCGTAGCGCGGCTTTTTTTTTAGATC
>JAOWBB010007117.1:0-12436 GCA_028565995.1 Ricinus marginatus
ACACATCCGGTTTAAGCTTTCAAACTCAAAGCCTCAATGCAAACGTATGCGTATTAGTCATCTCAGTAGGATTTCTTATGCCAATTCAATTACATATGTCATATAAATGAAATATTACTTTTTCTTAAATTTAAGTTTGATATTTAATTATATGTGTATATTTTTATTAATTTTTCATTTGCATTATTACAACTCTTGTTAACATCATTATAACAGTTTATAAAATGAAAATTTTAAATTTCAACGGTTCATTACATATTCAACTCAGCTTCAATTTCCAAAATTTAGCTCTGCAGTATTATCACTTTTCATATCTTTGCCATCCTTTAATTGATTTTTATATATTAAATCTGATTTTTTTAAAAGATATCTTAAGAAAGAAAATGGTAATTTCTTAAATGGATTGTGCCATTTGATTTTGAAATTTCATATATTATTATTATTTTTTTGTTTTTATATTTTTAAAGATTAAAATTTCTTTTTTTTTTGAGATGTGCCTCTAGAATCAGATTAAAAGATTGAATAAAAACAAAGCACCAGTAATGTAATTTAAAGTTTAAATTGCAGTTTTAATAGATTTAATTTGCTTGTATTATCAACTAGTTATTCAATTCTTGTTTTCCAAAATTATGGTATTAGTCAGGCTTATTGACCGAGACTCAAGTTAACAAAAGGTGTGGAAAAAATCTTGGAAATAAGAGAAGTTTTTATATTATTTTTGCAAAAAAAGAGGTCGGAAATTATACTGTTTTCAAAAAAACAATATATGACTGAGCTTTCCTACAAGAAGCTATATATTAATATTTAAGCTTTTAACTTTTTATAAATTTAACATATAAATTTTTATGCAATATGAAACCACGGAATAATATTTGATTTAAAATTTTTTTTAATAATCTTGAAAATGTAAAATTCTTTATTACTCTAATTTTAATTTTGTGTGTGATTGAAATATTATGAGATTATCGATTTATAATTTTAAGAGCTGTTAATTTAATGTCAATTATTTTATAAATATTTATAAAATATATTTATTTACAGAAATATTATATTTCTATTTATTTCGCATTATGACAAATTTCTTTAATCATGTCGAAGAAAAAACTATTGAATTTTGTGATTTTATCATAATGAAATAATTTATTTTTTCTTCTCTCAATCATTCTTTATAAAATTTCTTTTAATTCATACAAATGCACTTATTTGTATCAAACTTTCTTCATATCAATTTCGTTTAAACGTTAAAATTGAATTGAAAAGATCATTTGTCCTTGCCATTATGTCGATTGAAATTGAATATCGCAATTGACCACTATAATCATCAAATTTCGATGTAGTAACTGGTTATTTTTCCTCATTGGATTTTTCAGTGCCTGTCTTAATTAACATTCAGCATTTAATTCATTTTCAAATCATACCACAGTCCAGTTGTTAGTAAATTACACGATTTAATTCATGATTGTAGGCAAAAAGGTCTAAAATTGTCTAAATTCAACTTAAAAGCGAGTTATGTATTTGATTAAAGTCAAGATTTATTTTTTTTTCAATCCGAACTTTAAGCAGTTTTGTGATTCACCTATTATTTATGATATTACACATAATTAACATAATTTCCGCCACAGATTCTCACAAAAAAATTTTTCTCTTAATTTCTCTGCTGAATTTTATTCGTGCCTCAAACTTAATCAGTAATATTAGTTTATTAATTAATAAATAATGTCTTAAAAATTGCTTTTCTAATTTCGAATTTTAATAAATACATAAATTAGTATAAAATTAAATATTTTCTATTTCTTGTTTCACATTTGCGACGTCTATAAAAATTTACTAAATATATAAGTTATCAAATATATAATTAATTCTCTAAAATACATATTTTATTTTTTAAAAATTGATTGTCTAGTGTTAATACCAGACATGTTACCTTAGTATTAATCTATTTTATAATTGTTTATCTTGCTTAATCTGGCCAAATTGTTTTCTCCATATTTGTTCCATAATTGTTCTCAAATTCTAATGAAAATTTTCATATCGTTTTTAAGATTATTTTTCTTTATTTATTACAGAAATTCATAGACTGTGAAATTTTTAAAGATTTAAGAAATTGATTCTATACTTTAAGAGGAATTTATAAAAGGAAACTATCGATTAAGTTATTTTTTCATACTTTTTTATTTTGGTAATATTTATTTAAGCCAGTGTTGTTAGTTTTCTAAGCCGTATTCAACTTTTAACTACCATTTAGCTTATCATATAGTAGCCATTTAATTATATTTATATTTAGTACAATTTCTCTTAGTAGATTATTTGATTTAAATTGATTTTACAAATATATTTTGAATGTGCATCGTCACAAATAAATTATATTTAATATTGTTTAGTGTAAATTGTCTTATTTTTATAGTGATTGAGATTAAAACTTTTATCCAAGGGCATTATAAGCTCTCTTTTTATTATACTCTATCCGGATTTATATGTTTTTAAAAAAATATTTTTCATTACCGAAACGATTCGACTGCTTTCCATGAGATTACAAAACTTTTCCTTTGTATTCAATATTCATGCAATAAAAATTGCATCACGGAAAAAAAATCCACGTTTCATATTATTTTTGAATAATTTCCGTGATAAGAAATTTTAGTATTTTAGATCGTAATAAACCTTGAATGGACGTGTCCATCACGTTCTCATTAGGTTGTTAATGGAAAAATAGAAATTGTACAGATATTACAAAATTCATTTATTATGTTGAAATATTATTTAAATTTCAGTGATCATTTATTTCTTTGCGCCTAATTAGATGACTTTTAAAAATAAATTACCTTAACTGAAACAGATATTAAATGAAAAATAATTATGAGTTTGCAATTAAGTAAATTTCTTTGTTTTTTTTGTCATCACTAAATCAAAACGTTTTAATAGTTTAACTACTTCAATTTTTCTCTTATTTTTCTGTCCCTTAAATTTATATATAACGTGTTAAAGTTTTTTAACTTAATTAATAAAATCATATAAATCAAAATTTGTTGAAATATTGCTTTCCAAAAAAAACTGTATGCTCAAAAAAGAAAAAAAAATGATTAGTGTTTTTAACCTTTAATTGACATGAAATTACGTTAAGTGCTATTTCGTGTATGTATGTATATTTTTAAGCAATTAGGAATCAATAAGTGTACTTTTCCTTTACAATGGTTGAAAATAATCTCTTTTTTCTAAATTCAATACCTGGAATTTTTGAATCTTTTAATGTGTATTTATGCTTAGAATTTTAAGAATTTAAATATGGGTTATGTAATTTGATTTCTAATTCAATTAGCAACTTAAAAAAATTTTGTGCTTTTTTATAATTATGCAATACTTCTA
Source organism: Ricinus marginatus (assembly GCA_028565995.1). NCBI lineage: Eukaryota > Metazoa > Arthropoda > Insecta > Psocodea > Ricinidae > Ricinus > Ricinus marginatus. The sequence continues at coordinate 3,364 of JAOWBB010007117.1, forward strand.
ATTTGGATTAAAGGTATTTATGCATTTCCTGAAACTGAACTACTTATTCTTGAGTGAGTAAATTTTACTTAGCTTTGATGTAAAAAAATTATAATAATTGATTGACATGGATGAAAAACACCCGTAAAAACCCGTAAAATAACTCAAAAAAGTTTTACCATCTAACTTTAAATATTTCAATTACATAACTATTTTATTTGTGAATAATTAATATAATATGTTTCGATTCCGTATCATAAATTTATGAAATTTAATTCTTTTGACCAAATAATTTAGTGTCGTTCTGCATGGTTTTAAATATTAATGAAATTATGACATAAATTATTCAATAAACAAATAATGTCGAAAATTCTACAAATATTACTTTTTTAATATCATATATTAATCTATAAATTTTCAACACTTTTTCATTGGATTCTTACAGTATCTTATAACAATTAATATTTTTTAATATTAAATAATATTATTAATAATATCAATTAAATTTGACATTTTTTAGTGCAATATAAATTTATTTAATTAATCAATTAATATTTAGTCTTCAAAAGTCATTGAATTTTATTTAATATATGAAACCGTAATTATAAAATTTGTCGTAGAGGTATTCGACCAACAAATTGGTGGTTTTAAACAAGCATGAAAGCACTTAACATTCCTTATAAATTTATTCCAGCTTTCGAAATAAAGGTTAAATAAATGTAGCTCATACATATTCATTCGCTGCATAATAATAAAGATATTTTTGTTATTTTTTTTGAGTTAAGTAGTCTAAAGAAAAAAAAACACGCAGTAATTTTCAGTGAAATTATTGTATTATTCTGGAATTAATTAAAATTAAAATCGTTTTTAAGCGCCATAATTTAATTTTAAACTTTAGAAGAATAAGTAATAAATATATAATATGGATAAATCTAAGGGAAAGATTATATCTAGGTTTTTATATTTTTTACTAAAATAATTTATCGATTAAAGTATCTTTTCTGACTAATTTTTGTCTTCACAAAATTTATTTATTTTTTATTTAATTTCGTCATGTTTAAAAATATTGAACTTTTATACTGATTCACTGCTGTCATTGATTTTTTTTGAAAAAATTTGTTATTATTTTTAATGAATAAGACAATAACAGCAAAAAATTCGTTTTCATTCTTTATTTTACCTTGTTCTTGATTCACTTAATTAAGTGTAGAAAATATAAAAAATAATTTAAATTTATATAATAATGAATTTTAAAATTATTAAAAAAATTTTCATTGAATAAAACATTTAACCTCTTAGTAATAAGTTGCTTCTGACTACTCAATTACATACAATAGAGAATTATGTAATTAAAATTCTAAAGATTTTAGATTGAAAATATATATATGTGTATATTATTGTTGTGGGTTTCATATTGTATGATTTATGCATTTTATATTAAATTATGTGCAAAACTTATTATTTTTTCAATTGTAACTATGATTTAAAAAATTTACGCACGCACTAATTATTACCCTTAGTTTCATATAATGTTGATTATGATTTTCAATATATTTTTCTCTACGAATTTTATTATATTTGAAAATAAAATACTTGCAAATGATTAATTTGTTATAGCGGTCAGTTATCTACTAATACAACTTTATAATTTCTCGTTCTTAATTCTCTTATAATGTTAAGTGTTTTTCGTAAAGGCGCAGAAATTTTCTGATTCTACATAATTTTAAAATGTTGGATTGATCTTCTGTATAAATATCTTCTCAAGACTCTCCAACCTTCTTTAAAGAATTTAATTATTTACTTGTAAATAAGATTTTAATATTAAAATCAGTGTTTATAAATTCTTTTGCTTTTTAATTTTCATTATATTGATCCTCTTTTTGATTAATTGTGATTCGTTTATAAATACCTGCATTAATGAAAATTATTGTAATAATCTAGCCAATGTTTCTGTCATTGTTAAAATTTTTATTTCTTACATATAATAGCAGTTAAAAAAAGGCTTATATTTCCTTTTAAATCCTATCTTTTTATGAATTTGGCTCTATTCCATTAATTTTTGGAACTACTTTCTTCCTAAATGTATGTTATTGTTAAATATTATATATTTAAAATGTAACATATGCAAATGTAATGTATCAAATGTAATCGTCATGTAATGTAAATCATCATAAAATTTTGCTTACATTTATATATTTAAAACTTATTTTGAAGATGAATTTTGTTTTCTTTTATATTAGCAAAATAGGAAAGATTTTTTTGATCTTTATCAGCTCTTTTTTTTCTTTTAATATATCTATATTCTTTTCTTTATAATTCCGATATAATTCTATTTTTTAAATTGAATGAATTGCTGAAACAGCAAAGAGCTATTTTTTAATATCTTAGAAATTAATTGATTACTATTTATACATTAACATATAAGTTATAATCTCATTGAAACGAGATAGTATTTAGACGTGAATCAGAATCGTTGATTTTCAATAATAATAGAAAAAGCAGTGATGACCTAACGAAATAAAGATTCATAAAATTTCAATTTTTGAATCTTTATTTCGAATTTGAATTTAATTATTTTTTAATTATTTTAGTTCATGGGAGAATTTTTAATATGTTTAGACTTGAAAATTTACCTTATCTAAAAAATATAACGATTTTTCCTCATCCTTAAAAATAGTTAAGATTAAAAATGTCCCCAAGCTGTATAAATTAGGATATTTTTTTCATATCTTGTTATTTTATTTTGCCAAATGATTTATACATTCAAAATAAATTATATTAAAATTTAAAATAGTATCTAAATTATTTTTTTATAAAAATAGATACTTCAGCAATTCATTTATAACTTTTAAAGTTTATAATATAATTTCATGTAAGCATATGTATTCATATTTTATAAAAATTGATTTTCTATATATAATTGTTTTGTAACTAATTTTTTCATGACCTTAAAATTTATCTTTAAAAACAGTAATGTAGTAATTTACTGCTACATTTATTTTTGTGTGACGCGATAACGTTTTGATTCATAAGAAAATATGGAATAAGAAATAATTTCTGTTTAAATTATTAATGTTTCCATATTAGCGAGTACCTCATACATAGTGGAAAGTTAAAAAAAAAAAATATAACTTGATTTTTAAAAAGTTTAATTTTGTAATTTTATTTTGAATGAAATTATAGATATTTATAGTTTTAACTCAAAGGTTTCAAATAAAAGACTCATAACTAAGAAAAATATTAACATTGTCTAAGAGAGAGATGGAAACAAAACTGAATTTATTACACACTTTTTTATAGGCAAAATGTAACTAATTTTTGCTATTTTCACGAGCTGTACTCATCCTAACTCAGGGGACGATTATGGCAATTGACCAGCTAACACTCAGCTGCTAAAAAAAAAAAAAAGTTCAGACATACTAATTGTATAGTGTGAATTAATTGAGAAGGACTTGAAATTAAGCGACTTTAGTCACGAAGATATTTTTGTTCGCATTACGATTTGTATTGCAACTGAAATATCTACTTCAAAGTTGTACTTGCTTCCATACTTATTTTGTGTTTTAAAAAATCATTTATTTCACTTAAAAACTTCAAATTAAGCTTATCTAAATAAAAAATTATTAAAACTTTAATAATCGTCAGAAAAATTTCAGTTCATCTTTCCCTTTATCCATGAATATAAATTTTATATTTGATGTATTTTTCACAATTTTTATTCTATAATAATGCATTTTTATTTATTATAATATTCATTATTTAATGATGTGAACTTAAAAGTAATAAGTTGAAATTTTAAAATATATTTGAAATTTATATTTAAAAATTATATTAAGTGATTCAGAGTAAAAAAATTTAGGAATTTATAATAGAGATGTGGACACAATCTCAAATAAAATGTGTGAAGTATGTATCGTGATAGTGAAGTAATTGTAATAATTATATCACTATATATTCCCTGTTGATCCATATCATTCTCTATGAGTATAAATAAACAAATAAAACTCATGCGAATATGAAAAACTCAAATCAAATATAAGTTAATATTTAATTTTTAACATTTTATTTCGGCTTTATAATATTTTAAAATTGCCTCTTTGCCAAGTGTTGAGCAACTAAATTTTGAATTCACATTCCGAAGATCTGACGCTTCTGAAAATAGAAATTGAAATTAATTTTTTTTGTAAAGAACAGGCTGTATTTTTAATTTGTGTGATTTATCCTCAAAAATTATTGAAAAAATTATAGTATGACTTTTGATTTGCCTTCGAATATTAGATAACTAAAGTTAATTTTTTCGTTTTGGTTGGTAGAAATTCAAATCTGCCTATTAAGTGATATTTTATTATTTATATTATACAGATATATTTACTGATTTATTGATAAAACTATGGCCTAGAAAATATGGAGTGAAAATGCTCATCAAAATTCGCCATTTCTCTTTTATTTTATTATATTCTTTTTTAGAATGAAATATTGTTTTGTGATGTTAATTTCGACAATATTTTTTAATACATAAGAATTTATATTAGTGTCGGTTAAAAAAAAAAGATTGTATTGGATTAAATTATCTGCGAAAGAAATGTATTACACTTCAGATTATACTTATAGTGTATTCAACAAGTGTTAAAACTTAGAATTAATTTGATGAAAAATATTTTTTAAGTTCTTACTCTCAATTGTTACTTTGCTTTTTGTAATGAGAATTGCAGCATTGTAAATATTAAACTTTTATGGTTTGAGATTACTTTTAGTTTTCCTTGAATTCAGCTTTTTTCTGGCTTAAATTGTTAAAGATATTCCCTAGCTAAAATTTGAGCTTTTATGTTAAATATTTAGATGATCGTATTAACTTTGGAGGTTTATTTGAGCACAATACCTAGAGAAATAATTTACTTTTGCTGTCTTAAATTTATTTTCACATGAGAGCAGCCTGATGTTTTTCGTTAATCAAGCTCCTTATTTTCAGTCATTTTCCTTATTATTATATTTTTTGAAAAACTAGTGTTATTTTATATTTGATCTTCTCTAAATCAAATATTATCTTTTATACGTGAAAAGTGAAATGAGAAGAAAAGTCATTAGTAGTTATTTGAATCTTTCAATAGCATTTATGCGACAACACTATAAGATATATATGTAAATAAGTTAAGTTAATTATACTATCTTTCAATAAGATAATTACTAGAATAATTAATTATTCTAATAATATCTTTATAATTGTAATACAGTGGCTAATGAAAAATCCGCAAACTTGAAATTGAATGACACGATTGTTAATAAAAATATTAGAATATATGCAGTATGTTTTTAATACTGGAAATTAATAACTTTGTTCACCATGTTTTAATTTTGATTTTCCAATTTAGAATCCTTTAAAACCCACTTACCCAAATCGTATTTTTTTGGAATTCAGGTCTTTTCAATCGTATGTGGGATGAAGGTATATTTTGAAATTTCAATCATATTTTTGACATGATATCCTCTTCCCGAATGAATAAGCTAAAGAATCATAAAATTGTGTGAAATGTATCTCAAAGATTAAATTTTTCTTTTTTTATTTAATTTTTATTTTTAAACTAGGAAATAGCTAGCGACCAAGAAAATTTATTATAAGACATTGTAACATAAGAAATAGATTATTGCAGTTTTTCCTTTATTGTAACAAAATAAAATATTAGTGGTATTTACGGCATCAGGCTGTAATGCTTTATGACCAATTTCTTGATGGAACAAGCTGGTTCTTATATTTACGATTATAGAGCTCTTCATAATCTGTATAATCTCCAAATAATTAATTTCTTTAATATTTGTACGCTTTACCAAAGCTTCTGATTTCACTTCTTCATTTTTTTTCTTTGCACACAATTTCGCATTCCGACTTAAACCTTATAATTTGATGTCATATTTTACAGTTCTCAGATCGGACATTCTCGCTATACTATCTTTATCTCTAAATGGAACATAATATTAATCATTACTTTATAAATTATTGAAAAAAATATATTGTTAATCGCTCTGAACTGAAATAATACAATATATCATTGTCAGAATTAGTCTTTCTGTTCATTCATAACCATTCTCATATGAAGTTGCATTAGTTTTAATCGCTCCTTAGCGACACTTGTAATTATTAAAATAATTAATCTACTTAAGCAAATATTTCAAGCGCTAGAAATTGTATAAATTGGCCTTTCCTTTATGATTAGTTCTAAATAAGCAATCGTGAAATAATAAACATAAATTATATTTAGGATTTTAAAGTGAATTAATAACTGAAAAATAATTATCAGACAAAATATAAATAATCGCATGGAAATTATGATTTTTTTCTGCAAGAAAGAAAGTATAATCGAAAAAAATAAAACTTCTTCAAGGGATTATAATAACAAGTTTAGAATTTCAATTTCAACTAATTTATTAGAAGATTATTCGACTAATTGAGAGAAATTTCAAACCCTTTTTTAATCAGTACATCATTAAATAACGGACTTATTACATATTTCTTATCGAAAATTTGTCTTTACAAAGTTAAGCTTTATTGATTCGTAGCATTTGAAATTTATTGTATAGGTTAACAAACATGGTAGCATCTTACCTTCTAATTTATAAATGTTGATTTTTTAAGATGAGAAGAGCTTAAATATTTTTTCTTTAGGTGTTTTATTTTTCTTAAGGCTTTGTGCACAAATCTTTTCAACCAACAGGGGGGAAAATGAAAATTGGATATGAGACAAAATTCGAGATAAAAATATAATATGCCTCACTACAAAATTCTCCAATAGTTATAATTTTCATATTTAATCTGTAATTTTGTCTTTATTTCTTTATCTTTCATATAGATTTTATTGCATTGAGATGGTTTAATTTTGCAAATTCAAAAACTTTTAAGATATGTAGAGACTTTTATGACAATCACGACAGCTGAAAAAATCATTTTGATTTTTCGGTTTATAAGAGAAAATTTGAATATACTAGTTGAACATTTTAAAATTATTACTAAAAAAATTTGTGAAGAAGAAGATTTGCTTTACGTTAAATAATAAAATTAATTTTATGATTCCACAAGACAATGTATATGTATATATACAAAATATATATACAAAATACATAATAAATACAACCTAGACCAAATTCTGAAACTCATACTTATTTTATATTATTAGATTATGAAATTCATTGAAGAGCATGTTCATAATTGAGAATTAATTCCTGACATATTTTTCTTATGTGCATTAACTAAATCTAAAGTGGGAATTTTATGAAAATTAGTTAATTAGAAAATCATCAGCTTGATTTTAAAGTGCACAACATAAAGCTTAATGAAATTCAACGATTGAATTAAATTAACGTTGAAATCTGTCTGTTTCATTAAATATTCGTAAATTTAAAGATGAATGTTCTTTATAATTTTAAATTAAGCCCATCTTACCAATTATGTTGGAATTGAATTCAAAGCAGAAAAAAGCATCCCTAAAACTGTAAAATTGGAACAATCATGAAAATTTTATTTCACCGGTGACGGTTTGCAAGCTTTGAAAATCCATATCGAATAAAAAAATCCATTTTTCTCATAGTTTTAATTTTTCTAATTTAATTCGATGAAGCGAATTTATTTGATCGATAATTAAAGTTCTTCCATTTACACAAAATTTATCTGAATTATCTTTTAATAATAATAAAGCTAATTTTCTCATTAAAATACTGACTTATATACAATCTATATAATTTGATCTAATTAATTCTCTTGATTTCTGTAAAAATGTGCATAGATCAAGAAAAAAATTTCACCTTTACGGTAACTTCTAAATTTATTAGACTTAAAATCATTAATGAAGGATACGCCACAGCAGAAGAATTAATTGAAGATATGAAATTGATATTGTTCCTATACTTCAATTGAACGATGCAAAGATTTAGTTTTAATAAATGATTGAGTTCATTTTTTTTTTAATCTGTGTCAGAATATTTGTATGAGATTTTTAACTCTTCAAGATACCATTTTAATTCATTTTATTTTTCTGTAATAAGCTATCACATCATTTAGACTACAGATTTTTCATGACAAATGTTACCATGAGGAAGAATGTCTTATTTAGTGGCAACAATTATTACTAATTTAATATCTGCCATTCCTTATTTAGAAAGATAAATGTGAATTTTGTTGAACTTTATATTGAATGAAAGAGTATCAGGTAGAAAATTCATGTAAAACTTATACAAGTAAAAATGTGGGAAAATTTGTGACGGAAAAATAAATTGGGATCCCTAGTACTTTTTTTAATTTTTAATAATGGTTTTTAAAAATACTCATTATTAGCAATCATTGGCATTGATAAAACATATAAACTATAAATGAAAAAGTTTATATTTTTAATTGCGGAAATAGATACTTTATTCTAATATTAATAACGCTATTTCTAGTCTATCTATCTTTCTTGAATTTCTTATGTTAATAATATTCTTAAAAAAAGATATTAAATATATAGCTTGAATTTTCAGCGATTAAAGCAATTCTTTATTCGCATATTTTTGCTTTTTGAGAGAAGTTTTATTTCAGAGCAACAACTTTAAAATTGTCCCTCTTAATCTTATACTAGAGATTTATTTTTGATAAAAAATTATTGGAAAAGATTTACTTCAAAGGTTTAGACATGATTCTTTGTTTAAAAAAAAATGTTTTAAAATAAAATTCTGAGCATCGTGGAGAAAAGTAAAGGAAAAATTTGCTGTTTCATAATGCTTGAATCAGCATGTAATTTTTTTCATGTTTGCTATTTTTTCACCCTTATTCGGATTTACAACATAAACATTTAAAATTGGAAAAGCTCTGAACTGGAAACGATTAAGAAATAATTTTCTTTTTATTTTCTTGTTATTTTTTTCTTAAATATAGTTTGAATGAATGAAAAGTATTTGAAAAAACTCCGATTATTCAGAAGAAAGTTAAAAATTAAAAAAAGTCTTTTCTTTTTGATATTAATTCATTATGTGATATATATATAAATAATCGCATTTTTAACTTTTAAAATCGATTTTTATATCTTAACAATTGTCATAATGTTTTTTATTATCTGGTTAGATATTTTTAAAA
>JAOWBB010007118.1:0-12406 GCA_028565995.1 Ricinus marginatus
GAATTCAGCTGCGACCTTTTTTTCCCCCCCCCCTGTTGATTGGGGGTGTTTCCAAGCTGAATTACACCCCAAATTAAAAGGAAGGTTACTTAAAAATATTGAAATTACCCCTGGAATTAAAAGAATTACTTTGGGCTGAATAACTAATGATTGCATGAAGCAAAAAGATTAAAAAGAAATGGATAAAAAAATATGAAAGAAAGGAGAAATGAAATCTGCGATCTCTGATGAATCTCACTCTTCATCTTTATATTATTACAAAGATTTTTTTGTTTAAAAATTAATAATGAATGTCAGCATTTTCAGCGAAATCCAATCATTCACAAACTTTTGACTCATCTTTTACAGAAATTTGTTAATTTCAGTTTATAGTGTTTCGGTCTTAAATTTTAAAAAAATTGAATTTTTAAACCTGATAAACGGTTTATTAAAAAGTTCGCGAATTTTGTAATTTTTTTTTTTTTAATAAAAATAAAAAGTTTAATGCAAATTTACGGTATGGAAGATTTTTGAGAGCTCTTTCTCACCCGGGCACTCGCTCAAAAAGATGCTGACGTCCAACGGCGGCAAATGGTTTTTATTATTTTAAATTTTCCTGTTTTTGGACCATTGCAGCTTCGAAATTGTCCTCTTCCCCCTGGAATTTCCCGCGAAAATTTTCATTTCCTCCCCCCCCCCCCCTGCAGGATCCGACAAACGTATTTCGGGATGCATCCTGCCACGCGACGCCGTCGATGAGACAACCGCGCGGGAAAAGCTCTCCCGCTGCGGGAGTCAGCGGCAGGTTTTTTTTCCTTCCGTCGACCGCGGAAGGAGAAAGGGCAAGAAGGGAGGAGGGAACCGTCAGAGAAATTTCCCGCAGAAAATAAAGCCGATTTTTTTATTTTTTTCTTTCTTTTTCCAAACGAGAAAGGTTGGGCGAGAACAACCGTTCGATTGGTTGTCGAACGAATTACCATCTCGCGTGCAGTTTTTCCAGCACTGGATCTCGAATTTCTGGAACTTTTCCCCCGACAGCTCGTCGACGCTTTTAGAGTAAAATTTGATTTCCCAGGTCCCGCTGATTTCTTTTTTTTTTTAATGACACCTCATTTGCTTTAATCACTTATCTAACGTTATATTCTGAATGCCAATCGAAGCGCCTCAATGACTGAGCGGGTCCGGATCGTTTTTATCCGCTTCTTCTCCCGCGGAATTATTTCTAACTGAGGAAAATGGACAAAGAATACGGTGATTCCATTTGCAGCATTGTCACATAAAAAGGATTTCCAGAGTTTCAGCAAGGGGCGTCAAGAAGGTGTACGGACGGGAGAAATAAATTGGTGCCGAACGGCTAAAAATGACAAATCGTATCGGATAAATGATCCCCGTCACGCTTCCGGGGCCATTCGGGGGCGGTCAAAAAAGGCGGCATTAGCCCCCCCCCCCCGCAACCTGGACTGGACGGCTGGAGTTTTTCCGGTAGATGGGCGAAGATTTTTTGAGGGCCGAAGGCGGGCCTTCACCGCGGCGGAAACCGGAAAGGATGAGAGGATCCCCGGAGGAATATTTTGCGTAGATTTCGCGCCGAGATTTCAAATGTTCTTAGCGGGCCCTCTCCACGCCCGAATAATTTTCACTCGGGGCCCTAAAACCGGTTGCGAAAATTTAAATTGTTTTCCGGGCTATGAGTCAAGACAAAATTTCATTACGAAACAAGAGAGAAAGAGGAAGCAAAATTTTGGAATCAATTTAAACGTTCTGCGGCACGGAATTCGAAATGTAAATGAGATGAGAATAAGAGGTCATACTAATCTGGTCGAATGACTGTGCCGAATCCATATTTTGCCTGGGTTAAAATTAAGAAAAACTAAAACCGGAAACTTGGACTCCGGGCAAAATTTTCCGGGACGAGCCATTCATTAATTAAATGAAACCGCTGAATGTTAACTCCGGCGACCTGGGAGAAGCCTTTTAAGGTTTCGGCAAAGTCTCTGAAAATCAAAATTTTTGGCTCCTTTTTTAAGCATTGATACAAATGTGGAAGAACTTGAGACCGCAGCACCGGAAAGCAAAAAGGTTCGGCATTATTTGACAGAGGGAAGTGCGCATTTCCCCGATCGAATACGCTCGCCCTGAAAGAATCGCGACGATGGATTTTCAAATCGTACATAAAGGTTTTTTTTTTTTTTTTAACAAACATACGATTCAATATTCGGAAGTGCTCAATTGCTGCAGCAAATGCGAAACAACCGAATGCGGGCATAATCACTGCAGATTAAATTTACGTTATTCATATCATCGGTGATGTGAATGCTTTCACGTCCTGTTTAATTCCTGTTTTTTTTTTTTACGGAGATCGATGAGAAATATTTAATGCATTTTTCCTTTATGCGACTTACCAAGACAATATTTTATTTCATACATTTCGTCGGCGTGTTTCTTCTCGCTCTCAGCGAAGATTTTTTTTTTTTTTTCCCATTAGGGATATAACGTTGGATTTTTCCCGCGAACGTTTCGGAAAGATCCCGTTTTCCGTTCCGCAAAAAAAAAAAAAAATTTGGAAAATTTTCCACTTGCCTGCAGCAGATTTTGATGCGGTTTCCCTTGCAGGTTGCACTTCCTTTCTTTGCTTTGCGGGTTAAGGCGTTTTCCGGCCCATTTTCCTTCAGCGTCGACTCTTCGCTGTCCCCCCGCGGAGCCGGAGACGGATCCGCCGTTTCTGCGAGCCGCCAAAGTCAGCTTGAGAGAGTGTAAAGCACTTGCTAAAATCTCCAGCGCCTTCCGGTGCCTTCCGCTCAGCTCTTTCTGTCCGCTGCTGGAATTTCACCCAAAACGACGTTTGTCGTTCGAGTTCCATTCTCTGCCCGCGTTGTCATTTTCGTCGCTGCAATTGCTTTTTCACGCATCGCGTAAATTCCGTTCGCTTGTCTCATCCGTGAAAATTCCAGCTTTTGCCGCCATTTCAATTAACTTAAAAATTAGTCTCATTTTTCGTCGCTTTCGCGAAAACGCGAATATCTCAAATTTCTGAAAGGACTCGGTCCTGTTACGTGACCATAGGTTAAATTAAACTTGAAAAAAAGAAAAAATATGTGGACACATTTTAATCAATTGTGAAAAATAATATTTATTTATGTACGGCACACAAAATATTCTGCTTGATGCGCAGTAAAAAGGAATAAGGAATTTTTTCTCTTTAAATTCGTATCTGATTTTCAAAGTTTAATGCATGGCGATCGTCGAATCTCTCGTTTTAAATAAGGAAAACATTTCCAAACGGTTGAGCTCCCGTATTTTTATAATCTTGTCCAAACCATTACTTACCAACAGGGCTAAGTTTCTTCGGTAGCGCGTTACTTTCTTATTATGCACCCTGTAGATATTCATTTTCTTAAAGTCAATAAAACCGATTTTCCTAAGGTTTCTGAAAAAAGAGGGAAAACATTATATGGTACTTTATCTCTTCCGACTTTAAGCTGTAAAAAAAAAACCTTTTTTTCACCTAACCAAAAAAAAACAGAAAAACATAAATTTTTTTCATTCATTATTAGAACATTTTCGTAATTCACAACTACACTTCAACATTTTTCATTGTTTATTTAACGCATCCACCCTGCCAATCTCGCATTCTGTTGCCGCACTGTTGAGTATCGCTTTTGATGCTTCGACGTTCCAAGTTTGGTGTCGGGAAAGTGAGATTTTAAACGTGTATTAAGAACGACATCAACGCGGAATAATTTATAGCGTTGTGATTTCGAAGACTGTATTAATACATGAAATAATGATTAGTTCACAATAGATCTTTAGTTTGAGAGGAATTGAAAATGAAACATTAACCTGAATTATTTTGTTCATCAAACGCATTGTATGCAATAAGTGAAAACATGTTTTTAAGCAGTTTAATGGAATGACAGAGGCGTTGACATCGGTCGAACTTCTCTTGAGGGAAATAATGCTGGAAAATTGTGAAATGATTACACATCACAGTTGTCCAGATAAGCTCGGATCAGTGTGCTTTAAATGAGGTTTAAAAGATGTTGGGAGTGCAATTTTAAAATATTTTTTTTTTAATATTAATTATATTTCAATTTACATTGCCCTTTTCTATTAAAGATAAATGTATTTATAGATTATTTAATTAGTAATGGATATTTATACCAACTGAATTTATTGTTTTATCATCGGAATGTCGAATATTTTTGACTCATTGGTTTAATATAATGTATTATTACTTAATTTTTCAGGTAAGTTATTAAGCACTTATCGCCACGAAAACGTCCAACTCTTATTATTCATACGTAGTAAGTACAAATATTAAACATATCTTCAGACTTTTCTCATTTTTTTGCAGCTTCATAAACAAATGCGAAGAAATAAGGGAAAATTTCATCGTTAGAAGAATAATATCATTTATCACTGTTGGAAATTCTCAGGGGGATTGCGCCCGTCCAAATTCTGTTCTTGTCTCAGTTATATTTGCATGTAATCTTTCCACGTTGAAGAACCGAAAGAGCAGACGATTAAATTTATTCTCTTTCAAATCAGCATCATTTATTTGCAATATTTTTCGCGACGCCTTTGAACAAGAAACGCGACGGATTGCGTACGTTTAATGATAAAATTGAAATGTGCCACAATTTAGCATTCGCATTCGCCGCAATTAATTTAAATCGCGAAAAATTTTAGATTGGATCAAAAATAAGATCCGTAAATGACGATTCTTATTCGCGTCCTCTCATCTCGTTTAAGCGGTAAATTTTAGAGTGGAAATTAACCCAAAATGTGCGACAGCCCGAGGCCGAACCTCGAAAAAGGCATTCGGCAGCACCATCGTCGGAGGCAGGATTTCGATCGCCATTTGACGCGTGCACCTCGGCAAATCATTGCCCTCCCGCATTTTCCGATGATCGCCGTTATAACCAAATATCCATTTTTGCCGCGTCAAGAAAGTTGCCGCCAAGCCACGCTCTTCCTCGCCCGTCAGAAAGCGAAAGAGGTGGCTCGGCAGCGAGCTTTCGCGTGCCTTATTGCCGGAAGGATCAAAAATTCCAACTTTCGGCAGCAGTGGAAGATGCCGATAGTCGAGTCCCGCGCCAGTCGGTCGAAAACCGCCGTCACGTTAATGAACCGAAATAACGTTTAAGGAAGTAAGCGGGACGAAGCTTTCAAAGCTGTGGAATTGAGCACGAGCGTTTCCTGCACGGAAAAAATGGCCAGATACATTTGAATCAGTCATCCAACATGCTCCGGGAGAGAAGAACGTACTGGCTCCTGTTGAATGGAGCACGCCAGAAATCCGAGTGTCACGGCAGCACAGCTCTCTGAAGCTCTGTGCCGATTAAAGGCTTCCCAGCGTTAAAAGCGTATTTTCCTTTTCTTCTCGATGCCTGTGGCCGCCGGAAGTCTGTCATGCTAACTTACCGACGAAGGAACGGAGAGTACAGAAGCATGAAACTGGATGTGCGCGGTCACAATTCTCTTAAAAGTCAGCCTCCTTAATCGAATGTAATTTTGAAAAAAATCCCCGTATTGAACGAGCGAAAATTCTGCAATGTTTCGGAGGTAAAAAATCTTTCTCGTTGCTAAAAAAAAAAAACGATTTTCGAGTCAGCAAATCGCTTAAGTACCTTCGCAGCAACAAGTTCAGCAATCATTTTATGGGCTCTTCCACTCTTTTTAGAATTTAAATGAAACCGAATGCTGCGTGCTTCACCTTATCCATTTGGACGTCTGCGTTAAGCGGACCAGCTGAATATTTTATCTGCGTTAGCGTGAACCTACTAAATTACCTAAATACAAAAAAAAAAAAAATAAAATAAAATAAAATAAACCGAGAACCTCATGGCGAATTTTCTCACTTCCAATACGGAATCCGATTTGAAAAAATTTTCAGTTTACCCCGTCGAAATCGGATATCACAAAAAGGAAAAACCGATGGAAAAGCGGCCTTAAAATTTTCCCCATCCAACCCCGTGAGTATTTAGATTTTTGAACGGCGTTCAAGCCAAAGGCGCATCCCTCGTCTCCCGAATTGCGGTTTAATATTGTTAGCGCCTGAGATTCCCCCGGAAAACTCATTTCGCTTAAGCTGTTGCTCCGGTTTCGGCGCGGCAGCTCGACATATCGGATGCGAAACACCGCGGAGGCACTAAACATTTTTATTTTTCCTGTAGCCCCTTTGAATTTGACTCTTTCCGTTTTGTATTTGAATCCGTTCTCGCCCCGGGTAGAGGGGCTCGCCCAGCCGAGAAGGCACAAGAATTAAGCTGTCTCGGAAGGGAATACGATTAAAAGAAAGAAAAATTTTCCTTCTTCCTCGCCGACACATGCAATCGTTGTCTCATATATATTTTAAATGCAGAATAAAAATGGTTCAAGTCGGAAAAAATTTATGGCTTGTTAATATTTATAAAGCGGAACAAGTTTTTTTACGTTTTAAAATGTCGGAGCCCTCCTTGGAAGAGAGGGGCGGCAAAGCACCGGTTCCGCAGTTTGCTGTCGGGTTCGCGTAATTCGCGGTGGTCCAGCGCAAAAAGTGAAACGCGGATGCCATTTGATTTTTGCGCTTAGGCCGACTCCACGGATATAACGCTAAGGGCTGTAAATTCCGAAGTCGGATTCAGGAAACCCCCTCGCTTAAAGAGCACGGGCAAATATCGCCGTGGGACGAAAATATGTTAAAAACGCGATTTACACCGGAGAAAATGACTGCTGATCAGCAGTCCCTGAACCGGAGCCCATTCCGGCCCCGGTGGATTAAAAATGAGATTTAGGGGGGTAACAGATCATTTTTTTTTTTTTGATGCAGAAGCGACTGACGCGCAACATCGTCGCCTCCTCTGCACCGGGATGAAAGAAATAAGATTAAAATTAAGAGATAAATGAAAGGGATGAAACACAAACAAAGGGTTGAAGGCTCGAAGGAAATGCTTGCTCTCGGTTTTTTAATGGGAAGATCCAACAGGAGCTGCTTTCTGCCCCGACGTTTCCATTTTGCCCGGTGGGCAGAACCCGTTTCCCAGAGAATCGGAAACTTTGCTTATTTTTCGCTTAATCGACAGCCTTCCTCTTTGTCGGGTTCCCGAGCAACATTTCTCGATTTTGTTTGCCTCTGCTGAACTGGAACCTTCCCCAGGCGGAGAATGATTTTTCCGTTCCGTCACGATGTTTGTTGCTAAACCTCCTTGCAGAAGCGAATCTCGCACCGCACACGGTCCCTTTTCCGAATTTTCCGAGCTCTCCGCTCCGGGAAAACCCGACGGTCTCCGTAAGAAGTCGTTTTTTTTTTTTTTGTTCGCTTTCCTCCCTGCACCAGTTCCCCGTATTTTTCTCCTCCACCCGTTAAGTTCTCATCTTATCCTTCTCCAGTTTAAATCTTTTTCCATTGCTGACGGTGATGGACCGCCGCAAGGCTTCGGCGCACCTAAAAAGAGGACCTGATTTCGTGAGCGTCGTGCAGATCGATCGAATCGCGAAAGTCGTTTCGCTCCAACAGATCTCACTGTGGAACAATATTCGTAAGGAAACGCTAAACCGCGGCCTCGGGAGGTAAATTCCATCAGCGCCTTTGAGAGTCTCTCCGATCGATGAATGATCCCGACGTCAGCTTACGTAAATAATCCATAAAAGACAACTTTTCCGTCCGACAGCATCTAAAAAAAAAAAAAAAAAGGAAAGCCCTTACACGTATAAAGTGCCAGACGGAATTTTCACGCTTCCTCTGGAGCGGATGTCCGAAAAAATCCTTCCCGCCACCGCTGAAGACATGCGGCACATTTGCCTGTCATGCATTTCTCTTCGATGCGATTTTTTCACGGTGCCCGCGCCCCTTGGGGCACATCGATTTTCAAATTTCCTCCGGTGGACGGCGAGCGTCCGCGAATGAGATTGTCACCGCGCTTCCTCCTCCTCGAAATTTCGACAAGTGCCTTTCCGGCAAGGGCCGTTCGCGCACGCGTGGCCGCGCCGTCGCGAAGGCGGATTTTCCGCTTGTCGAGAAAAACCGGAGCAAGACGTTTCGTCGAAAGTTCCCCCGCATCCGCAGCGTTCGCCGTCAAGCGATTTGACTTCTCAAATTTTCCGTGAGGGGCCCTTGTTTTCCTGCGGGATCTGCTTGCTCCCGACCCGTTAAGGGAGGAACCTGGAAGGGGGCGTAAGAACGACGCGAATTCGCGGTTTTCGCAAGTTCCAGCGGGTCCTTCTTAGATTTCCCAGCGATCGCATTTCGCGAATCTTAAAATGATGAATGTTTCACGGGGGGGGCGTCGCAAATGGCAAATTTGTTATTGTTTTCTTAGGTTGCAGCCTTTCCCGAAGCATGTGTAAAAATCAATATGAAATGCGTCCCGATGGGTTGCCGTGGCAACAATTGAAAAGAATTATTTAAAATCCTTTTTCTCTCCATCCCTAAGTAAGGAGGTGCACAAAAGAGCGACAGAAGACTGCAATCGGCGAACCATTTCGATTACGCCCGATGCCCGGCCTTTGTGCCGGTGACGGATCTGCGCGTGGCAGGAGCGAACTGGATTATCGTTAACGACGCAAATTGTTTGGGACGGGGTGGAAAGGGCCGCACCCCGGCAGCATTCGCATCAGGAAAAAAATAAATAACAAAACAGAGCAAGGATTCGGCGCAACGTCGACTCCATCCGGCGAACGTGTAGCCGTAATCCGAAAAGTTCGAAAACCAACCGACAAAGTTTCCGATATTCCTTTGATTATTTTACTTTTGACAGTTATCCTCCAGATGATATTTTCTCATTTTGGAGCTGGAACAAACTTTTGGTGTCACCGAGGATTTGCCTGATTATGCACGCGGTCCCAATTCAGCCGGAATTTTCGGAATAATGAAATGACGGATAATAAAATTCACGGATTTAAATTTCTCCCAAGTTTCAACAACTTTTGCATTTAATTTCAAACTTTTTAATCCGTCGCCGAAGAGGAAAAAAAAAAAAAAAAAAATTTTCTTGATTCCAGCCGAGGGCGCGCGCGATTCCGGGTCGAGCAAAAATGATGCACCGAAAAATGAAGAAGTAAAGTAAAGGCTTTGACACGCCTTGGCCCGTCCCGAAGGGGCTGCGGCGAACAAAAATTCGGGCGAGAGCCGGGATTTTCCAGGACGGTCCGACAGCGAAAGCGGGAAAATCCGCGGAGCCGCGAGTTTTCCGCGGGAACACTTTCCCCGAGCACCTGTTGAATTGTTATTGAATTGTCAGCGCTCCTACCGGGATTTTCCTCCACTACGGGAAAGTTCCCGGGAAAGTTTTTGTTTTCCATGTTAGATCGCAGCTCCTGTTTTGCCGGGTCGCCTCCCCGCGGAATCAACAGTTTGCCAATGAACGCTGTCATCCGCCCTGATTCTCCTCATTTTATTTATTTATTTTCTTCTCTTCCAACGGCTTGAATTTATTGTTCCTTCTCGTCATGCCGGCGGGGAAATTTCAAATTTTTTTGAATGCGATTACCCCCGAGGATTTATTGCTGCCGCAGCCCTTCGTTTGCCCCGAAACGCGGACAATTTGGGGGGGGAAAAAAAAAAAAAAACCTGAAAAATTTCATTTTTGCCGTTTATTATGCGTCGCTGCCTTCCGCCATATTCAATCAGACGAATCATTATATTGATTTTATTGAGTTTTCCCTACAGTCTCTTTCGCATTCTGCACTCTTTTTGCATAAATCCCGCAAAACCCTTATTCAGTCACGTTACAACATTTTCGATAGGTTCAAAATTTATTGCGTCCACGTTCGTTAAGACTTTTTTTTTTTTTTTAAATGGAAAAAAAATTATTTTTACTTTTCGTATGTTTTCAAAATACAACATATGTGTATATATATATATATGTCGCTGAAAACACAGCACAGTTAAAGCAGACACCGATCAATATTTAATAATGATCCCGAGCTGCATAACTTCCGTACGCGTTCTGAAGACGTCAAAATCCGCTCCTCTGGAAGTCAGTCAGTAGCTGTAACATCGCGTTCCGAATGTAGTTATGTCAGATCAGCTAATGCTCTTAAAGGTTATCGCGGTCTTCGCGCGCTCCGAGGCATTAAGCTTTTTCGTAATTATGTTCGTGCATTAGAAGACAAATGTAAATTCTCACGGAGTTAAAAAAAACTTGAAATTAAAATAACGCATTGATAAATGCCCATGCTCCCATTTAATTTTTATCTTAGGTTAATTCCTCGCTTAGATGTCTTTCGAGAGGGGTTTAAAACCCCCGACATCATTAACATTTAATGTACTTCAATTATTTTTATCAATGTTGCAATTACATCAGGGGATAACGTTTTGGAGTTTTTGCGCTGGAACCGCGGCCAGCAGCGTTTTTTTGGTATCTCATCGAACCGATCCATCTCAGACTGGAGGAGCGGTTATTTTGTGTAATCTGCCCCGAAGGGAGAATGTGAGTGCTTTCCGCTTCGTTATTTAGTTTGAGCTCGAGTGTATCGCACGAGGATTCGGTCTTTTGCCGGCTCCGGATTGCTTGATCCACCGTTTGACCGAAAAATCATGTACAGGTTTTAAAAACCTGCCCGAAAACCCCCAGGTTTTTCGAAGGGTAATTCCGGTTTTTTTTTTTTTTTACCCCCCCCTTTTCCCATTTACAACCTAATCTTGTAAAGATCCTCTCAAACATTCGATTGCTTCTGGATAAAAGGTTTCAAGAGATCACATGAACAGTTTTTTCCATTCATTCCATTTTTACCTTCCTTTTTTCCTTTTTTTTTTTTTTTCTCCACGATTCTTTTTTTTTCCGCAAATGGCCTTTCCGGCAGTTTCGTCGTGCCGGGGATCGAAACCCGGGCGAACCCCCTGCCCTCAACCGTGATCTCGGCTGCATCCCTTAGATCGCGCGTCCGGAAAAGCGCCGTTTTTCATTACGAATTGTCATTCGGAACGCTTCGCGCCGCAGTCAGACCCACCTTCTGACTTACCTCAAATCATATCAATTCGCGAACGTGAGAAAAAGATGGGAAACAAAAAAGAAAGAAGGCGAAATTGAAATATTTAGGATGAATTTCCCTCTTATGATTTAACTGATATTTCGCTCTGGAAAAGTTGCAAAAGGAGTTTTAAAAGATTCCAAATCCAGATTTATAATAGTTTGGGAGATAATTTTGGATTAGTAACTTTCGGTGAATTTCACAAAACCGGGGAAAGAAACTCTGGAAAAGTTTCCGATTTCAAAGTTTTCCGTTTTATTCTGTTTACGAAATAGATAAAAAAAAAAAAAAAATGTTACAAGATAAATTTCCCCCGTAGACAATAAACCAATATCCTTCTCCTGTTTTCGGCCTTTTTCCTCGACCATTTTCGTGGCATCGGATCGAAGGATTTAACTCTTCGATCGATGAATTATGCATGGAATGACGGCCGGAGGAAAATGAAAAGAAAAAAAGAAGAAGAACATGATACAATCATATAAGTAACGCAAATCTGCGTTAAAAACATTAAAAAAAAAACTCGAAGATTGTTGCATAAATGGCCCGGGCAAATGAGGAGGTAAGGAAAATTTCCTGTGCTGACGTGCCGTACGTGAAATGGAATAAATTCTGGATATTTAAATCGAAATAATCGAATAAAGCGAT
The DNA here is from genome assembly GCA_028565995.1 of Ricinus marginatus. NCBI lineage: Eukaryota > Metazoa > Arthropoda > Insecta > Psocodea > Ricinidae > Ricinus > Ricinus marginatus. The sequence goes on from JAOWBB010007118.1 coordinate 11,578, forward strand.
TATCGGATTTGAAAAGGTTTTAAATTTCTTTTTAATGTAAGAATTTCATCTGAAAAGGACCTGAAAATCCCCCTGCAGAATTACATTTCCTATTCCTTTGATTTTTAGTTTCTCAATCGTTAGAAAGACAAAGAGTTTGTTGCTACGATGCTAATAATTAATTCAAAAACGGACGCGTACAGACCAGATTGTATTTTATTACAGTGATGAACCTTTTTACTTTTTTCTGTCGGACGATTTAATGACGTAACCAACATTCTCTTTTTCCTCCCGTTCATTTATCTCGAACCTTTCAATTTAAAATTCGCTTTTTTTTTTCCTAACCCCCCCCCGACATCGAAAATGTCGGGATACAAGAGATATTCCGTTCGAAATATGAATAAAATATTCGGCGGTCGCATTAAATGCTTAGAATTGCAATTTCGCTTTATTAACGAGATTTATTTTGATAGCATTTTCCGAATGTCAAACAAATAAAAATTTTCCTGCTCTCCGCTTTTGCCCCATCCGGCGATTCATTCATTTGCTTTCCTTGTGCTCGAGGGTTGTTTTAAAAAAAAAAAATAAATGCATAAGAAAATAAATATTTCCTGTACGTAATGGCGAGTCCGGGGAGGAAAAAAGAAAAAAAAAAAAAAACACTTGAAAAATATCTCGAGCAGGAAAAAGATTTTCACAAAGCGTAAACTTAAGAACCGTGTAGTGAATATGTCGAAGTGGAGTATTTTGTACAATTTAGCAAGACGCTTAGCGTCGCCGTGGCAACCGGTAAAGCAATCAGACGCTCAAATTCCTCGCTTCCAAAAAACCCTCCCCCCCAGAACCCCCG
>JAOWBB010007119.1:0-12401 GCA_028565995.1 Ricinus marginatus
GACGTCCTCCGTCCACCAGTATGCGGGGCGTCTCAATCCCGGTCCGCGATCACGACGCCTGCGCATCGACGCGTCACGGGCGGCTTTCAACGTCTTCGCGAGGCGCTCGGTTTCCTCCCTCGCAGTTGCGGACGATGTGCCGCGCACCCACGTCTGCCCGATTAGAACAGCGCGCATAATATCGCCGTTCAGCGTCCGTTTTCATTTCAGCCCGCACTAACTGTTTCACAGCCATAATGGCATCCGTAGTCGATTTCCCCGGTCGAAAATCGAACTGATTATTGTGTAAACCCCTTCCATGTGCTGTCCCCTCTGTAAACGGTTTTAGTCTGTTCGAGATCACCCTCTCCGCCAATTTCGCGATATCACTTACCAAACACACTGGGCGAAAAGCTCCCACGCGTCCGGGTTTAGGCACTAATACTAGTTTCGCCTCTTTCCACGCACAGGGGACTTTCCCCGACTGCAAGCTGTTCTGTATCAGGTCGCAGAACCAACTAGTCACAGTCCCCGCCGCTTCCTCTACAGCCCTTTTAGGAATAAGGTCCAATCCGGGGGCTGTCCTCATTTTCCTTGCCTCCCTCGACGAGGCCAACACCTCATCCATAGAAACCGGTTCCGTATCCTCCTCTGCACCGCCACCTTCTTCTTCAACCAGGTGATGGTTATCCCTCCTCCATGGCCCTGCAGCCGGAAATAGTGATGCCAATTTCTCCGCACGTTCTTCCTCCTCCATAATCTGCGTAGCCGGCGGCTGGTAAGGTCGACACTTTGCTCGCACTTGACGTTTAGCTTGAGTTGTACGGTTCATTCGGGTAGGACTATTCGACTAACAGGACTTCCCCTCGATTTTCTCAGTAGAGAAATTTCGAAAACTCTCTTGATATAGGAAAACGGTATCTAGGATTCTGAATCACTTTTATTTTTTTCATTTATAGTTTTGTATATTTTATTTGTGCAGCGTATTCGCGTTATCGGCGATATGTGGGATTCCTATTTTTCCTAACGGTGGAAGAAGCCCCATCTATGAAAGTCACCCTTCGCCAATGTTATGTGCGTCTCCCAGATTGTATTTTGGTTCGCCACATTTCGAAATCAAATGTCTAATTAGAACTTTCACAGTCATATTTTAAATGTTTTAAGTTCTCGGTGATGTTAACTTTTCCTGCAGTCCGATTCGATGGAAGTATCTTGTAAGAAGATATTGGTGCCGTGTGTATGGGGGAAAAAAAGAAAACCTACAATTATTGTTAATAACTATGTTTTATATTGCAAACTGATTTCGCGCAGAAAATATTCACGTATGAAATTCCGGAATCAAAGTTCACTCAGACTGATGAAAGTCTGTAATTTTTCCTCGTGAAATTGTGAAAATCTACGTTATAGTAAATGGTGTGGTAATGTGGTGTCGTAAATGATTACATTTTCCACTTGAAAAACAAACGTGAATTTTAAATATGTATCCTACGGCCCGAGTCTTTATATCTGCATTAAGGAAAAATAAATTTTGTGAAACGAGGAATCGGCTATTGTTCCATTTTTCTATTTTAATTCAAACAAGTGCTGTGAACCACGATTCGAAAGGGTGCACTCATAAATTGCGTCCCCATAACAGTCGCCAGTGTCACAAATAAGTCGGAACGTTGGGATGGTTAAGCAGGTAAATTATTTTAACCTGGTTTAAGCAGGTTATTTTGATTAAGGAGAGAAACCGAGGATGCCGTCAAACCAAAAATTACTGAATACTGACATTTTACATGATTAAGAAACATCCCGGTGCTTAATGGTAATGGCACAAGAGTACCGGAATAAGTGCGCTACGTTTCCTTAATGATGGAAATGTAACACAGTTTACAAATTGTTTTATTTCTGTACTTAATAAATAAGATAAAAAAATTGTGCCAAAAACCCGGAAAAAGTGAGATAGCAGAAAATGAATTCTTTTGAATTTTACCACTTTTAAATTGCGCTCTTGTAGGCGTATCGTTTTAGCTTCACTTAATCTGCAATAATGCTCAATTTTTATTATCATTAATAATACAAATAAAGCTCTCTACTCTTTAAACGGTCCAAAAGATTTTCTGAATTCTTTGGTAAAGGGATTCACGAAGAACGAGTACAACAGCCCATCTATTTCTTATATTCTTATGACACGATGTTGGCCGTTAAGTGGTACGCAATGCTGGAACGAAACGTTGCCACGAGCATTTGGCAAGCTACGTAAAAACGGAAGCGAGCTTGAATGAGTTCGCATTCGCATTTAGCAAAACGGCGACGAAAAAAAGAAAAATATTTCTGTTGTATCTATTAAATTGTTGGTTAAGAGCTATAAATCATGAGACATATTTTGCTTGCATAAATATTGGCGGAAATGAATGTGTCTGTAGAAATATTTTAGAACCGAAATTCCTTAAAATAACTTGTAGCCTGTGAAGTTGAAATAAAAATTTTCTTTTTTGTTTTTTCTTTGTTTTCGATACTAATGATCATTTTTTGATTAGTTTCGTATGTTTTATTTCATCCTAAGTTTTCAGCTGATTGGTATTGAAAATACTTTTTGTATATATGTATATCATGTTCAATAACTCCTTTTCAAGAAGCACTGATTAAAATTATCAGGCAGTTGCATACAGCGAAAATTTTATCAGTTTGTTAAATAATTTGAAATTGATTTGTCTCAGGATAGAACAGGTTTTTAATTTGTGATGAATATATTCATGCTCATCTCAATATTATATTCATAATATTTTTGAGAAATATTATTAAATATAAATTAATTATTTTATATTTATTATATATTTGTTATAATTAAATTTCTCAAAATTATATTTTTTTCCGATAGATCCAAGAAATATTGGATTATTAATAAATGCAATGAATGCTATACAATTCATTTGCTGCAGTTAATAACTTATCATTTACGGCATATATGATGGACCTCAATTGAAATCCACGTTCATATTCTTCATTCTTTTTCAGAGATAAAAGGATTGCTTTTTCATCGCTTTTCTCTCTCTTTGGTTTCCGAGTAAATTTTAAAATTTAGTTTATGAGAATTTTGTTGTGTCACAGTTGTGAAACATGTCACTCTTGAAATCGTCCTTAATGTATACATGGCTACTTTATTATTACTATTTATTTCCTAATTCACTGAAAATAATTCCTGTTTTTACAAGTTGGGTGTATCATTCTGAAATAAATTTTATCAATTTCTTTTGCTTTTCACACTTCATTTTTCAGATAACAAAGTTTCAATAACAATTTACCTTCAACTTGATTACTGTTATCATTGATTTTGCATCCTTCCCAGAATTCTCTTCAGTTGTTGTATTTCCCTTTGTTCAAAACAAACTCTTTATTATAAAACTTTTTATACCTTCAACGTATGACATTTTACTTTTTGGTATATTTTTCGAAGGAAATTTAGCAACGATGTTATACTTTATTTTCATAGTTTCTACAGCAATTACTTTATGCAAAAGTGATATCTATATTTTGATAATACTGAAATGATTGCCTAAGCATTTACCGCCGCAATTTTCTGTAGTTTTCTCAGACAATTAACCGGCACGTGCCTTGTGATTATGTCACTTAAAAAAATTTCTGTAAAGAACCGATTTTAATTTTTTAATCGATCATTACTTGTATTATGATTCAGAGAAGGCGGACAGTCTGAGCTGGTATATGGAGTGGAAAGCGAAATCTAACGCCATTACTTTAGAGTGCAACTTTTACAACATATAATCTCTAATAAATTGAAAAATCGGCAGTACTTGACAGATCAGTCGATAGATTAAGATGCATAATAAAAGTGGACGAAAACCATGGATGCCGTTGAAACTCTTACAGTTTGAATCGTATGAGACGGCCTTATTTTAGCTATGTAGTATCTGCCTCGCCTTTTTTAAAAATAATCTAACATTCGTTTGAAATAAAAAGTCCTCAACCATTCAACCGAAGGGCTTTTATAATTATTTTGCAAATTTATAAAAGATTTTATACTCGTTTGAGAGGATAGGAACGATGAAAGAGAAAAAACTGCTATTTTTCTGAAACATTTATTAATGTAATAAAATTTTTTTTTTCACGTCACAGTGACAAACGTTGTAAACAAGGGTTTACAAAAAACTACAAACTGAAATATCGCTTTTAGCGATACAAAAACTATGTTTGGATGATTTTGTCAGTCAAAATTTAGGATATTGCGCCTCAAATTTTCCACTGAACTGAACAAGGTATGAATTTGAATAATTTTATTGTTATTAATGTCATATGCAATAACGATAATAATCAAAAATCATTTTACTGCACACTCACTAATTTATTGTATAAATATTCATAACATTAAACATTACATATACACACTGCGACTTTCTCTGTATTGCATTAATATATATATATATAGACGGTTGACCCAGAAAATATATTATAATAATATTGACTATAATTAAATAATAAAAAAAATAATTATAATAATATTATAATAAATATAATATAATAATATTGACCCAGGCCGATGACTTGGCTGGAGTGCTTAAATCGGCACTAGAGCAGACTGGAGCACAGGTGACGAGACCGAGGAAATTAGGGGAATTAAAGCTGGTGCACATAGATGTCACAGTTACGTCGGACGAAATTAAAAAGACGATTGCGGAAGCGGCAGGATGTACAGAGGAAGAGGTACAGACGTCGCCTATAGTTGGTGTCAATAGAGGAATTGGTGTGACGTGGGTTAAATGCCCACTTGATTCAGCAGTGAAAGTAGCTCGCAAAGAAAAGCTACTAATAGGATGGTCGGTCGTGCGCGTGGAATTGTTAGAGGCAAGACCCCAACGTTGCTACAGGTGCTGGGGTGAAGGACACATCGGCAAGGACTGTAGAGCGGAGGTGTCGATGGAAGATGTCTGTTTAAAATGTGGGGAAAAGGGACACTATGCAAAAGAGTGTCGGGGAACGGTGGGATGCGGAAAGTGTCGTGCGGCGAATAAACCGCATGATCACAAGTTCGGCTCTGCAAGGTGCAACAGTAATAACAGACAAGTGGCAAGTGGAAGGACTCAATCATGAATTGTCTGCAAATCAACTTGAACAAGTCGCAGGCGGCGAGGACACTGACGTATGCGGACATGGTGCGTGGTGATATTGATATCGCACTTATTTCTGAGCCGGGAAGAGTTCCGGAGGGAGACCCGCGATGGAAGCTGGATGCCGCGGGTAGGCGAGCAGCGATATGTATAAGGCCGCGGAAGGACGGACCGGCAATGAGGTTTGACACGGTGGGCATTGGGTGGGTGGCGGCAATTATCAACGATGTCCGCATGTATGCGGTCTATTGCCCACCCACAGAAAATATGGAAGAGTTCCAGACGTTCCTAGAGACAATAACGGAGGATGTTAAAAATGCCAAGCAGAGGAAAATTATAGTGGGAGGCGATATGAATGCGCGTACGAAGATAATTGGAGATCGGACTACTACGCCGAGAGGCAGTGCCCTGGAAACGTGGATAGCGACTAATAACTGGCACTTTGTAAATAAAGACGGAGTGGCTACGTGTGAGAGACCTCGAGGTAGTTCGGTCGTAGATGTAACTCTCGCGAGTTCAGATGCGGTTAAACTGATAGCGGATTGGAACGTGAGCGTGCGCGAAAATTTGTCAGACCATAGAAATGTTTTATTCAGAATAGTGCGTGAAGGCGTGGGGACAGACAATGGTGAAAAACAAAAGCGGAAAGCCGAGCGCCATATAGACAAGATGGACACTCGAACATTCAGGATGGCGCTTGTAACGTGCTACGCATTGAAATGGAGGGAGCGGCCAAGTGATCCAATGAGGGATTGGATAAAAGAACTGGAGGGTATGTTAAAGCAATGCGCCCCTGGGAAGGCCTGGCCAGAGAAATCAGATTTACTGGTGGAACGAGGACATAGCGAAATGCCGTAGAGATTGTGTGGTCCGCAGAAGAAAAGTATTAAGAGCGAAGAGGAAACGCAACATTAAAGAAGAAAAAGAAGCCAGAAAGGAATACGAGTGCAAGAAAAAAGAGTTGCGAGGATTAATAAGCAGAGCAAAGGAGAACGCCTGGAGCAAATTAGTGGAGAAGCTGGATGAGCAGCCATGGGGTGCTGCGTACAAGGTAGCGACAAAAAGGTTTAGACCATATATGACACCACCGACGGAAATGCTGGAAGAAGAGGAAAGGGAGCAAATCCTTGATAAGTTGTTTCCCAGGAATGAGGCCTTAGGAGAAAAAGATGAAGATGAAGAAGAGACTGAATTGCAATTGGACTCGAATCTGGTGGAAAGTAACCCAATAACGGAGGAAGATTTAATGAGGGCAGCAAAAATGATGAAAAATTTGAGAACTGCGCCAGGTATTGACAATATACCAAAGAAAGTGATAAAAGAGGCAATTGCAGCTGTCCCAGATCTGCTGTTGGGGATATTTAACGAGTGTTGGCGGCGAGGGGAGTTTCCGGAAGAATGGAAGAAGGCCAGGCCGTCCCTTATACCGAAACCGGGGAAGGAAAAAGCTTATAGACCGATATGTTTGATCTCGGACATTGGGAAATGTTTCGAGAGGGTGATTCTGAATAGACTGGAGGAAGAGTTGCAGTTGGAGCAGAACCAGCTGAGTGAAAATCAATTCGGTTTTCGAAGAGGAAGTCTGTTCCACTACAGACGCTGTAGTGCATGTGAAGCAGCGTCTGAGAGAGAGAATAAGAAAGAACAGGGAAACTGCAATAATTATAAGTGTGGACATTCGTAACGCATTCAACACGTTGCCGTGGGCGGCGATTGTGGACGGTTTAGCGGAGAGAAACATTGCGTGTTCGATTCGTAAAATAGTGCGGGACTACTTAAAGGATAGGACGATTGTGTTTCGGGACAATAGTGGAAGAATGCGAGTGCGGCGAATTACGTGCGGGGTTCCACAGGGGTCAGTGCTCGGACCTACTCTGTGGAACATCGGGTACGACTCGGTGGTGCGCGGAGAACTCAGACACGGCGCGGAGCTAGTGTGTTTTGCGGATGACACACTGATTATCGCGAGTGGAAAAAACGCGAACGCGGCAAGAGAATGCGCAGAAATCGCGGTAGAAACAGTGACTCAAAGAATTAAGATGAAAGGATTGGAAGTGGCCATTGAAAAAACGGAAGTGATGGTGTTGGGCCGCGAGAGGGGGGCGATTTCTGGCATAAAAGTGAGTGGCCAGGAGGTAAAGGCAAGCGGAACACTGAAGTACTTAGGCGTCGTTGTGGACCCCCAGGTGAAATTCGGAGAGCACGCGAAGTACGTGCTCGGCAAAGCGGAGAGGGCAATGATGGTGCTCTCCAAAAGTCATGCCAAATGTGGGAGGGGCGAGTCAGAGAACGAGGTATATTTATAAGAACGCAGTGAATGGGATCGTTCTCTATGCGGCGCCGGCGTGGATCAGCGACGCCGTTAAAGACAAACGAATCAAGGCAAGGCTGTGGCAGGGCCAGAAGAGGCTGGCATCGAGAATAGTCCGTAGCTATAGGACGGTAAGTGCAATGATGGTGATCCCGCTAGCGGGGCTGCTTCCATGGAAATATGAGGGAGAGCTCCGAACGGAAGTGTATCAGGAAAAGAAGAAATCCGCAAAAGGAAGGACAAGTATAATAAACAGAGTAGGAAAAGTGAGTGAAGTAAAAAAGAAGAGAGAGCAGAAATATAAAGAGTGGCATGAGTGGCTCAAAAGAAAACACACCCGATACAAGTGGGGTGAGTCTGAGCTGAAAGACATGGGAGACAAGTGGAGAACTCGCAAACATGGCGAGTTAACATACGAGATGACGGAGATCCTGACGGGACACGGATGCTTTGGGCATTTCCTGTTCCGCATCGGTAAAAGAACGTCGCGCAGACGTGTAGAATGTGGTGCCGAGGATGATACGGCTAAACACGTGTTAGCGGAGTGTGGAGCGTGGAAGACAGAGAGAGAGACTTTTATGAGGTGCACGGGTATAGAAAGTGTGGACTTGACAATAGTGCTTGAAAAAGTGTGTGAGAGCGAAAAGAATTGGATGGCGCTCTCTAAACTGTGTAAGAGAATCATAGAAAGACGAGAAACTCGAGACCGGAGTGAACGTCGGAACTGAAACAGAGTGCGAACTCGTGAACTAACTTCTTTTTTCTCCCCCCCCCCCCCATGGCTCCTCTTCCCGTGTAGGAGGGGTGGTGAGGGGCAGTGGGGTGGGGTGAAGTGAAGTGAAGTGAGTGAGGTTGAAGTGTAAGTGTAAGTGTGGTAACCTGGGGAAATAATGAGGGACAAGGGATTTTGGAGTGCTGCGACCGTAGAAGAATACTTCGGTGGTACCTGCGGATCGCAAATAGCACTAAAGGGGGTTTATAGGGGGTTTTTTAGTGGGTGCAAGCCCCACACTCCCGGCGGTACCGGGCTGCCGGGGTGCGCGAGGCATTTTTCCCCCTATGCGGAAAAAAAAAAAAAACCAATATCCTGATGGATCAGATATCCTCTTTTCTTTTCCAGTTCCCCCACGAACGCTCTCATTGCGCGCCTGAAACTAGTACAGCGGCGCGCGATCTTCGCGGCGAATCCTGGGACCCCGTCCGCGAGGAGGAACTGAGAGTCGGCCGTGACTCTCCCGCAGCCTCTCCGCCGCTTCCTTCTGGCGCATGACGCCTTCACAGAAGGCGGCGAAGGAGTCCCATGCGGTCCTGCTTCGGAGCATGACCTTGATCACGCTGCCAAGAACAAGATCGTCACCGACGATCGCGGCCGGGGCTCGCGATCGCCACCCAAGTGGGACAGTCCACAAGGGTGTGCGAGCCGTGTCCGGACGATCGCCACAATGGTGACATCATCGCCCGACACTACCATCAGCGTTTCATTCGCATGACACGTGAGGCAGATACCAGGCGGGAGTGGTGTGGATAGGGCGACGTCGTACGCGATGCACCACAGAATCGATCCGAGAACCGAACCCTGAGTAACACCGCAGGCGACGGCCGCCCGCCGGACAGAGCCAGATGAGTCCGGAAACAGGACTCATCTTTCGCGAAGGTAGTCCGATGTACCGTGATAAGGCACGGTATTGAAAGCATTGGCAATGTCGAAGAACACGACCAGCGCCAATTTGCGCTCGGAGGCAGCCTTAAGGGAGAGGTCCCGAACGCGACGCACTGCGTCGATCGTGGAACGACTCTCTCGGAATTCGAACTGCGTTTCTGAAAAATCTGGATCCACCTCACTCAAATGTCCCCCCAAGCGGGCGAGAATTACTCGTTCGAATAATTCCCGACTTTGCTCAGTAAGCATATTGGGCAAAATCTATTGGGTTCGTCCGCCGGACGACAGAGCTTCCGGAGGAGTACTAATCGCGAGACTTTCCACTGTCGGGAAACCGACCGTCGACGATGCAAGTGCTGAAGATGCTATTTAGCGGGTCTCAGAGCATACGGGCAGATGGGACAGAGCTCTAGCGGGCACCCAGTCGGGACCCGGCGCGGTTTTACGGGCACCAAGGTGACGGAAAGCCGCATCGACCTCTTCCCCGGTCACCTCCGGAGGAATGAGCGCCCGAACTTCCCAGTCTCGCTCGGATCCGGCTCCTCGAAAAGAGAAGCTTCTTCCGACCTGAGGGTAAACAAGCCATTCACCACTCGATCCAATACTGCGGAGTCCATCTGCGCCGTCGTCGTGGGCGCGGAGGGACGGTGCCTCCGCAGCACCAAGCAATACGATCTGCCGAACGCAAACGGTCCTAGTCAGGTGCTCGGAGAGAACGCATGCCTCTGCCTTCGTTCGCGCGATTCCAGATGAGAATCTTCTCTTCGCCTGCCGTTATTCCTGCTGTAGAAGAGGCACCGAAGATCTGGCTTCGGGGCGATGACGATGAAGCACGCATTGCCGGCCTCGTTTCGGAGTTTGCGTTGTAAATTATAGCTTTAAATGTAAATTTAGCTTGCGTTGTAAATTATAGCTATTTTATCCGTGGCTACGTCTAATCCTAAAATTTGTATGCATATAAGTAATTCTGAAGAAAATGATTGGGCGGTAGGAGAAAAAATCAATTGTAATCGACCGTCATGACTCTTTGTTGGAATGTGTGGCAGACAGCCCTGCTAAAACCGAAACGTCGAAAACAATTGTCATATCTCTTGTTTCGTTTGTTACTTAGAAATATTTTCCTCTGTAAAAATATTGCGAAGTGACAACCACTACAAGATTGTGCCTCATCTACGATTTCCTGCATGTTTTTGTAACTGTTAAATGAGATCGATGATGTTCATTTCCCGTAACTTGAGTCTTGTATTAAGGAAAGAGTGATTCGGATAAATTTAAAGATGCTGACACAGAAGAAAATATATAACACGATTCTCATGGAATTTATTTTAAAGATGTCTTTTACTTTCTACTGATTATTTGAATTGAAAAGTAATTCTCGTATAATGCAGTATGCAGATAAGATAAAAATTTTTTACCTGTTTTATATTGTGTGTGTCTGAAATTATTTTCTTGAGAACGAAAATGACGAAAATCAGGTTTGAAGGATAATAAGAGAAATTTCATGTTGAATTTGCCCATTTTCTGCCTTATTTTATTTTATTAAATTTACTTCATTAAATGTTATATTAGAGAATGATAATAAATATAAATTACTGCCGAAACAACCTCAATATCATGAACAGAGTCGGGGAAGTGACGTGTGCTCAATTGGGAGGACATTCGATTGTTGACGTGACTGTCGCGAATGCGGAAATAGTGAACCGCGTTACGAGTTGGCGAGTACATGATCAGGAGACCCCTCTCGGATCACAAATACATAACATTCAGAGTGACACACGAACGCGAACGTGCCGTATCGAATAGCGTGAATAGAGAGTGTACGAACCGTGGCATAGGCAAGTTAAATACGTGGTTTTTTAGGATGGTGCTAGTAATACGTAATGTCTTTGCACCATCAGTAGAGAGTCCGAGCGCAACAATTCAGGATCACGTTAAAAGGGTGAAATGGCTGATACAGGAAAGCATAAAAGCGGCGACACCGCGAGGAAGAAGGAAAGAGAAAGGACGCGTATATTGGTGGAACAAGGAGATCGCGGAATGCCGGAAATTGTACGTGGAGAAAAGAAAGAAGATTCCTGAGGGCAAAGAAAAAGCGCAAAATGGAGGAAGCTGCAGAGGCGTAGAAGGAGTAAACGGCCGGCAGAAAGCGGCTATGCGGACTGGTTCGGAAGGCCTAGGATGAGCTTGGCCGCGGCTTACAGCAGAGTTGCAGGATCTACTATGAGGAACGGCCTATAGGGTGACGGCGAAGAAGTTCCGACCCTATGACTCCTCCTATCGAAGCCATGGTAAAAGAGGAAAGCGAAGCTATATTAGTCGATCTCTTTCCGAGCGCGAAAAGAGGAAAAAGAAAAAGAAGATATATTTGGAGAAAACAAGGAGAGGGTGACAAGAGGTGTAGCCGTAGTTGAACCCATAACGGAGGCGGAATTGATGGAGTCCTCTAAAATGCTTCATAACATGTAGACGGCCCCAGGATTGGACGGAATATCGAAAAGGGCTATAAAAGAAGTGATAGCGGCTGCTCTGGAGATGCTGTTAGAACTGTTTAATTTGTGCTTGAGGCAAGAGTATTTCCAAAGAGTGGAAGAAAGCTAGAATCTCATTGATTCCGAAGCCGGGGAAGAAGAATGCATATCGGTCATATGCTTACTTTCGGACGTCGGTAAGTTCTTTGAGCGCATGGTCCTTAACAGATTGGAGAAACATCTGGAAATGGGACTAAAAGAAGATGAACAATTAAGCGATCGGCAGTATGGATTTCGCAGGGAAAATCCACGACGGACACGATAGTTCATGTTAAAGAGAGAGTGCGAGAAAGATTTAGAACGAGACGGGAGACAGTCGTCATGGTAAGCGTGGACGTAAAAAACGCTTTTAATACCATACCGTGGAGCGTGATGTGAACGGGATACAGACGAAAAAAATGTCATGGACATTGCGGAGAATTGTAAGAAATTACATGTCGGAACGTTTCATACTGTTTATCGGAACGGAATCGGCGGAACGTAAACGAATCGAGTTCCGCAGGGTCGGTGATCGGACCTGCGCTGTGGAATATTGGATACGATGCGGTGATGCACGAACGAGTCGGATTCGGCACGGAAATCGTGTGTTTCGCGGACGATACATTGATAATTGCGAGTGGTGCGAACGCGAATGCGGCGAGAATATGGAACGAGCGGTGAGTCGAATGTTAATGCGGATAGAAGAACTAGGATTACAAGTTGCAATTCAAACGGAAGCGATACCCTAGGAGAGAGAGGGATTACGGGGCGCCAGTGTGGGCGAAGGAAGTGTGCGGCAAGGATCCGCTCCGCAGGAAAATGTGGCAGGGTCAAAGGAG
>JAOWBB010007120.1:0-12398 GCA_028565995.1 Ricinus marginatus
GTCGAAAATTTTTCGATCGCTTTCGGATCAGTTTGATTTCGTTTAATTTTCGGCTTTTTCTTACGTTAAAAAATGTCATCCGCATCTTGGAATTTCCTCCTTAGGATCAGATCACGTTCGTTAATTTTTGATCACCCGCGTGTTTGTATTTTTAGACTGCTATTGAGCAAGCAGCAAGTTGCCGACCCTTGACTCAGGAGAATGTTTCTCGTATATTCCGAAATCCTGAAATAACAAACTGTATTCATTTTTTACATTAGATGTAAAGTAATGTGACATTCAATGTATAAATAGCTCACATTCTGTAAGAAACATCACGGAAGTCAGTCCTTAAATATTATTTTGTTTCGTTTTCGCACAGGCACAGTATTATGTGAATTTAAATTTATGATTTGAAAAAATTATTTATTTAAATTACTAGACATGAAGCCGTCAGAATTGTCTGTAAATAAACAAGGTTTTCTATATTTTTTTATTGTACACACAATAATTGTCGAATTTAGATTAAATTTTCATTGTTATACTAAGTTGACAATCATTTTAACAGAAAATGTATGTGAAAGGCACAATTTGACTATAAATTTTATCTTTGCGTTTAAACTTAATTGAACAATTAATTTTTTCCTTAAAAACGACATATTTTGAACTGACAGACAATTTTACTGGCTTTTTGCATTCTAGCACAAGCGTAATTGTGGTTTTAAATTCAAATGAAATTTTATTTTGTATTATATTAATTTGCTGCTAAAGCAGAAGTGCCAAATTTAGATATTAGATAGGATTTTTATTCACAAAAAATTTGAATTTTTTTTCCCATTTGAAAATATTTTATCACTTATGTAAGTAAAAAAAATATTTGTTTTGTATTATAAATGTGTAATCCATTAAACATGAATTTCCTTTATGTAAATTCTTTCTTGAAAAATTTATATTTTAAAAATAAAATTTTTGGATTTTGTGCAATGTTAGATTTAAAATGCATTTAAAAAATTTCTAAATTCTGATATCTCATTCCAGATTATAATATCGTAAAATCAAATTTCTGAGAAACATTATTTTTCATTTTTAATTATAAAGGATAATAAAAAATACTTTAAAAGTAACAGAACACCAAAAGAAATGGTCTTATTAAACTACCTCTCACGTTCATTAAAGAAATAAAATCAGGGATTATAATTTTCGACAGTAATAAAAAAATCGTTTTTTGCATGAATTATTCAATTTACCAAAGCGCTTTTTTCAATGAAATGATTTCATAAAAAACAATCAGATGGTAAGAAAATAATTTTAATTTTCCAGAAGTCAAACTAATTTGAAATTTGATATTTACAAATAATATCAATACTTTTACTTAATAACTATGTTCATTATTTTCATTGTTTAGTACAAATCTAGCTCAATGTTATGAGAAAAGTTAAAAAAATTTATCTACATTCTTACTATGTAGAACATTTATTTATAAGTATTTATACATTTTTTGCAATAATGAATATATATCTATGTACATCAAAAAAAATTGCACATAACTTATACCTCTCAAAATTTTTAGTTATTAGCAAACCAAGTTAACCATTAATGCTCTTGAATATTATGTTGAAACGTAAAGATATCTTGAAAAAAAGTGCCAAGTTCATAAGTTTAAATCAAGTTGTAAATATAATATTATTTTAAATATTTTATACATTTATTTAATAAATGAATGTTTATTTTTAAAAATCGTAATTAGAGAAAGAGAGATTTAAGTTTTAATTTTACCCTTCTGGATATTAAGTCGTATATTTTTTTTGTGGCGCAGAATGTAAATTGGAAACAAGGGAAACAATTTTTAAAGCCTTATAAAAAAGAACTCTTAAAGAAAGTGTGAAAACTGAACATTCTTTACACAAAATAATTAAGAACCATTAAAATAATATGTGTAAGAAATTATTAGAAATTTATAGTGGTCAATATTATGTTGTAAAAGTTATAAAAAATTAAGAAAAATTATAAATATGAACTTAAAATTTTTAAAATACATGATAACGATACATTTTAAATTTTCTTAATCTTGAAATAAATTCTGTACATTGAAATAAAATTCAGATAAGAAAATAAAATGGTAACAATACTGTTAAAACCTTAATTAAAAATGAGTAATTTTTTTTTACTAATTTATTGTTTTAATCTGTCCAAAAATTTCTTTCTCGTTTATCAAGAATTTTATTCTGTTAGAAAACATTTCATTTGTGAAATGTTTTAATTCACAAATATGAGCAGTTATTTCCGATAACAAGCAAAATTTTACAATTGTAGTGAAAATTTGTAATTGCACTACTCTTATAGATGAATATCTTATCTTAAAAATTTATGATGCGTTAATTTGAAAATATATATTTAAGTTTTAATTGTTACATGTGAATAAAATTATTATTTAACCCACACGTTTGAAGTTTTACGAAAGCAAGCGGTTTGCGATACCTAAAATCTTACATTCGGATATTAAATTTGCTCTAAATATTTTTTTTTCAGGAAAGAGAAACTGTTAGAACCGACTGACACTTATTCTATAGACAGAAGCTTAAATAAAAATGGAAAATCAACCAGAAAAAATAATTTTTAAGTGAATAAGAAATTAAACGCTAACATCCCCGTATTCTTTATTCCACTTTTCGTAAGCAATTAAGCTAGTGGAAGACAGCGAGTGACGAATTCTTTTTAAAGAATTTTTAAAATCTTGAATAGTTATATTACGAATACTTTTTGGATCCATAATTTTCATCTGCTGCAAATCCAATTCTGAAATATTAAAAAAAATACTATTTTAAATGTCATTCATTTTCATTTTGACAGGCGATATTTTGTAAAAAAGGACAATGCTTAACTTAAGAAACTTAAAAATATATATTTGATTGTAAGATAATTTTTTTATTACGGTTTTATTGCAATTTTATAAACATAATGACTGCAATAAAAAGTACATTAATGGTGTATGAGCTGAAAATAAAAATTTTACCTTTAAATTCAATATATCTCATTAAATAATTTTATTGAGGGTTACATTTTAATAAAAATCGAAGATTTCTTTATGCTATTTTTATAAAACGTCTATTTAATTGTAATGCCGTATGAAATGGATTCTAAAATTGTGAGCTGTCTCTCTTTCTACGACTCTTCGATTTTAAAACGAAGATTAACTAAATAATGAGATCAAGCAAATTCATATGATGAAAAATTTTATTTACATTCAATTTTATTTTTCGTTTCACTTCTATTCCTAATAAATAAAATCAGCATTGTTAATATTTCACTTGTAGGTTCATTTCGGAAATAATATAGAAAAATATGCGCCATATTTAAAATTAAAATACCTCTTATGGGTCCTAAAGCAGCATCTTTTGCCAAGGCTGTCAAATCACTTCCAGAATATCCTGCGGTCAGAGAAGCCAAATACATAAGTTGTTTATCAGTCAGTGGATTATTATGTTTGGCCAATAACTGATGGAGCAACTGAACTCTTGTTGATGTATCAGGTAAAGTGACATAAATGCGTTTTGTAAATCTCCTGTGAAACCAAAACATTTAAAAATTCTTGAACTTTTTAGAGTAAAATATAAGGTTCTAATCACTTTTCATTCAATAAATATTTTAAAGCAAAATTAATTAAAATTTACAAAAGAGTATAATCACAAAAATTTATTTTGAACTGAAAAATTTATGTAAGCCGTCTTATGTCGCTACATATAAACTGAAAACTATAACAAAATTGTAACAAGCTCAAATAGATTTTTTACACCCGGAACGAGAACATCAGAAATTCAGCTGAAATCGTAATATACCTTAAAGCGGCTTCATCTAATTCTTGAGGTCTATTGGTAGCTGCCATTACCAATACTCTTTCATCGGGGCGAGAGGGGAGGCCATCAAATTCAACCAAAAATTCTGTTTTAAGACGCCTACTAGCTTCATGTTCACCTTCTCGTCTCTCAGACAATAAGGAATCTACTTCATCAACAAAAATGATGGATGGCTATTGAAAAAAACAAATAGATATCACAAAAAAAATTTCTATATCTAAGAAAATGTGCGTTCTAACAATACTCTAACATTCTAAGTTATAAATTTTAAAAGTAAATTTATCAATTTCTAATATAAGCTTTTTATGAAGAAACTAAAAATATAATGTTATGAACTTTATACCTTTAAGAATTGATTCACTACATTTTGTAACTGAAGTACTTAAAAATAATTAAATACATTAAAGTATTCTCACATTTCAGCTAAACTAAATTCTTGCTACAAATATATAACACTTCATTACGGAACTATCAAGCAATATTAATAAGTTATCTAGTCTTTAAAAAAATAACGAAAGAATTTATAGAAAATATTTTGATCGCTATTCAACCTCACCTGCAATTCTCTAGCAACAGCAAATAAAGCTCTAACCATTTTTTCACCTTCTCCAACATATTTAGAAGTCAAACTAGCAGCACTAATGTTAAAAAAAGTAGCACTGCACTCACTGGCCACTGCTCGAGCCAACAGAGTTTTCCCATTACCCGGAGGTCCGAATAAAAGTAATCCTCGAGCTGGTGTCCTTAGTCCGGTAAATAATTCAGGTCTTAAAGAAGGTAAAATAACCATTTCTTGTAAAGCTTGTTTTGCACTCTATAAAATAAACAAAAAAATTTTTTTAATTTTACTGATATAACAATATTTTAATTTTGAACCATCTAAATAAATTATTTCAAATTAATATTTCTTTTTTAGTTAAAATCGCACTTAATTTTATCGATCAAAATCTCAAATTGTAATTAAATATGCTCTGCAGTATATAATACGTACTTCTTGACCTGCAACATCATCCAATTTTATATCACTTCTAGCATCTTGCACTTCATCGAGTATCATTTGTACCAATTTGTTATCTATTCCCTTCAAATTAGTTTTATGCGCATTTCTATTTTCTATTTTATTATTATTTATTTTATGTATGGGAGAACTACTAGGACCCTGGAAAACACTAAAATTTTAGTTAATCGGATAAGGTCAAATAAAATTTCGCGGCATCCTTCTCGACGAGTATGAAACTTCAACAATTTTTGAGTGAATGAAGCATAATATAGAACATAATTTTTATTAAACAATATTTATATTTTATTTAAATAACAATTATATATTAAAAAATTATTTTTTTAAATCTTTAGCTGAAAACATTAATCAAAAATAGTAATTTATATTAATATTTTTAACAGCAAAATAAATATAAAAATTAAATTTTTGAATTTGAAACTTGAAATGGAAAATGAGTTTAAATAAATTATCATATTAGTTTGTGCATCATTTTTAATCAAAATATATAATGAAATATACTGATTTTTATAACATAAAAGCAATTTGTTTATGTAGACAATATTAAAAAAAATTATTATAATTAATCATTATAATAATTTTATAATAAAAACAAATAAAGAAAACTAATAATGAAATACTCACAGATAATTGCCTTTTTATTGCTGGAGGAGTTGAGGTAGGCTTGTAAGGCCGATTTATGACTGCTGCTGCAATATTTGGTTGTGATCTAGAACCCATATTTCTTGGAAGAGTTTGACTTTTCCCAAATTGCAGATTGTTTTGCTTTTTCCCAATCAACATTTTTTGATTTGATGCTGCATTCAAAAAGAAATTTATTTTTATGTATAATCATTTACTTAGAAAAATATTAGACATAAATTTCAAGCACAATATATATATAATATAATTTAAAATTTAAATAAATAAGTTGAGCTATTACTTAATATAAAAATAGACATATGCATCCATATTTTACATCAATGAAAACCAAGACCTCAAACTAAATTTTTAGTCTTTGTACTACTTGAAATTTGATTTTTATGAGCACCAATTTTTGGAATTAGTTTTTCCATTGTATATATGCTTTCTCTCTACTAAATATTCTAAGTTCTAGCAGTTAACTTCAGTAATTCTAAAATGAAGTCTGTAGCATTCTTAGCATTATGAAATATGTGGCTCCAGATAATGTAATATTTACCTTTAATCTTTTAGAATTTTTTAATAACTTGTAAAATATTTCAATTCAATTGTTTTTTGGCAATATCTATTTTTTTCATTATACTTAATTTGCTAAAGTCAAATTACACTGAATATTATGTATATTATATAAACATGAATAATAACTCTTAAGAAACTTGTCAGAGCTAAAAATAATAAATATCAAACAAGTTATCTTAAATTGATTTTCCAACTTCAGACTGCTTCTTAAAATTTATTACAAAAACAAATTTTAGCAGATGGAATTATTTGAAAATAAAAGAATATAAAAAATTGTGACTTTAGTTATGAAAAGGATCATTATGCACACAAAAAATGTATGAAAAGATGTCAGTTAATATTTAATATTTTCCATACAACTAAATTTTAAATTACTAATTTACAGATATTTTAATAATTTCAAATATTTTTAATAAAGCTTGGGAATAAATTTATTGGTTTAATTAATTTTTATTAAAAGTATGCAAAATGTAAATAAAAAATATTTACAAAATAATTACCCAAAAATTCCAGTCGATCTTTAGCCATTGTTAAATTAGTCTTCATCTTCTCATGAAGTCTCTGAGCCCTTTCCCATACTTCACCTCGCCCAGAATAACATTCAACAGCTATACCTTTTTCTAATTCCAAAATACCTTTCTTATATAATTCAATAGCTAATTCCTTATGACCTTAAACAGAAAAATAACTTCAGAATGGGAAATTAACGAACACTATTCAGTAATTTAGGAATGAATATTTTCAGAATATAAAATAATACAAAACTAATTGTACTAAATGATTTTAAAATGACCGCTTATAAGACATTCGGAACACTAGTTTTTCAATCGAGATTTAAATAAAATTTTGAATAAAATTATATTCTCGATTTTACCTTCATTTTCCTCATCAATTTTTAGAGCTTTTGATATATATTCAAAAGCGCGCCTATGATGATGTTTTTGTTTTATTAATGAAGGATCTCCAGATCCTTGTTGACATTTGTTATTGACAGACATTTCACAGGCATATTCCTCATCTCCTGCACTTTTCGGAATTGGAATACATTCAAGTCCTTGCCTTTTGGTATCGGTTTGAATTTTTGGCTTCAAAAATCTTGCTGAATTAGATATAAATGTACCCAATGTTTTGAATACAAGAAACAAATGATACAAAAAAGATCTAAACACCGTAAACAAAAATATGACTGGGAATGACACTATATACAAATTTCTTTTATGTACTGATGGATTTTCTTCGTGACCCTTTTGTTCGTCTGATTTTTTACATTTTCTGGGAATTTTAGAATTATCCTTACGCAGCATTCGGCCCAGACAATTACATTATTAAACGGTGCCGTGACGCATTAGATAAATTGGCAACAGTGATCAAATACCACGTTTGATTTTGAATAAGAAAATAACCGTTCAGCATTCACATTTAGAAAAAATTATACTCCTAGATAATTTATCAAATCAAAATTATTATTACTTTTTAAAAGTTTTGTTCAGTATAAATAAAAACAAAATCATTTCTCAACGAAAATATATTGATATTTATCAAAGTATGGAGCTCACATTCCTTAGAATTTAATCCAAGTTTAAATTCCTTAAAAGTCTGAAAAATAGAAAGTAGGAGAAAATATTCTCGTTCATTGATTTTCTTCTTTCGTTTTAACGTGTAATTTTGTTTCTTAAATTTACGATACAATTATATTTTACAGTAAGTATATATATATATATTGAAAAATATGTGGTTCAAATGGGTACGAAAAAATATCTTATCCAATGTTCTCACACTCTTTTAAAAGCAGAAATGCTTGAATCTACATTATCAAGAATCCATTGCATAAATGATGATATTCTCGTGTAAACACCAGGCATCTGATTGTACCCACATTTTTTGGCGCCGAAAGATACTATTCCAAGAAGATAATATCTCGGAGGTCGGTAAGCATCTTCCACCTGTAATTAATTATGTTAAAATATATAAAAAATTTTTTTCATTGAACGATCATTGTTTTTTTGGCAACAAAATAATGAAGAGAAGATATACCTGAACAATTCAAATTTAGTGTTCAACATTTTTTAAAAAATTTATTCAAATATTTATAGAATTTTACCTTCATAAGAGGACCGCCTGAATCACCTCCACAAGAGTCTTCACCAAATTTCCCACCCACGCACATTTGAGTCGCTCCGATGTCGGCATATTTTTGGAAGGCAGAAACACACTCTTCATTGTCCACCACAGCGAGATTAACCGTCTGTAGTATCTTGCTGGGTTTCGGATTATCTGAAAACGAAGTTATGTTGCCCTGTTAAATTCACCTTCTGAATTGTTTTTCAAGAAAAAGAAATTTTTGTAAGTTTCTGCCTATGCATATTGAGGATATTTAACAATTTTCGTCAAAATTCTTTGCTGATAACTTTTCTTGCTTTTCAGTACAAGTATTAAATTGAAATCCAATCTTTTCAAACAGGATTGATAATCTAGTTGATCAGTTCGAAAACATCTCACCAATGTCGATAATTCCCCAGCCTGCAACTTCGCAAATTGAGCCTGTGTAATTTTTATTCAGCAGCACTCCAGTCAAAAGACAAATTGGCCTAACGTAAGCTGTAACACAAGTGTTTACTGAATAATTTTGTTGTTATTTTTAAATATATGGATTCTTTTTTCATGAAAATATTTCAGGGTAAAACGTAAAATTATTTAATGAATCAACAAATATTTTTAACAAAATTTTAAAAGAATCATTAAATTGTATATAATGCACTGTTAAGATCATGCAACTAATATGTGATAATAGTGGTCTCATTTTCTTACCATTAAAATTGATATTTCTGTCCAATCTAATAATTGCTATATCGTTTTTGTATACTGGTTTATCATAATCTTCATGAATAATTATTTCGACAGGTTTCCTGTCTTGTACGGGATCAACACAAATTCGATCTTCGCAATCTGGGTCGGTTTCAGTATAATGCTCACCCATTCTGACTACACCTCTGAAAAATTTGTATCTTAATCTTAGTGTGCTTTTTTGCCGGGGTGTAATGAAATTCTTAACATAACAGAAGGAACGACACGCAAAAACTAATTAATAGTATTAATTAATAATTTCAAATTATATTTAAAACTGGTTATTACTGAAAAATTTTACTAAAAGTTATCTTTAGATTAGATATAATTTTGAAAGCTCCAGTTAATGTTAATTTACGAATTTAACTAAAAATCATTTCATGAATTGTTTCTAATCCTCAAATAAGTAACAGGAGCATTTTTTTTACACTACATTTTGGTATTACATTTAACATAGCCAAAATCTAGATCATTGAAACAAATATTAAGGTAGATATAAAGCTTTTTTTCATTCATTTTAATGTATTTTCTTTTTATATTTTTTAGCTGTAACAACTAAATGAAAAATTTAACTTTAAAAGTCAACTTAAATATCTGGTAGGAAGTAGTGTAAGTTTTGTTTTGTAACTGACATAATTTGACATTTTACTTTTTTTTGGCGGAATTCTATCTGTTTTAAAAATAATTTACATCGGGATTTGAACATATTGTACTGTCTTTGGAGGAAAAGCAGATACACGAAAACTCACACTTCATAACCTGGCGGAAGATTGTACACGCAGTGAGCAGCTGTTAAAATGGTCTTTTCGTTTATGATGACAGCACCGCATCGAAAATCAACTTTTCTTTCCCTTTTTGCCTTGTAACCTATTCTCGCGATCCACGGGTAGGCGCCCAAGCTCGCATTTTTCCCTCCCACGATCCTGAATGAAGCGCTGTGGCCGCAAATGTCTTGCCTTATAAATTTCCAGTTTTCATGGTATGTCAGATCGTTCGGTTCTGCAAAAGTTTCCGACATTTCCGATTCGTCAATTAAAAATAAGTCACGAGAATTACATTCGACGCGACAATTGCAATTTTAAATTGAATTGCATTTTCAAAGTTAAGGCTTTCAAAAAACGGGAAATGAAAAACATTCATAATCGTCAACATATATCTACACGATTACGATTTTCTCACAGATACGCGGTTAGCGAATTGAATTTACAACGGAAATCTAATTTAAATATTTCGTTTTAATTGACTGGACATAAGGCACTGCGGCCTGATGTGTTTAACTCTAAAATACTCACCATCCTCCTGACAATAAGCTCCGCTCACCCTAAAAGCGATGATTACAAAAAGTAGATGCATGAGAGATTGGAAGAAACTTCCTAGCGTTGATAAGGAAATCAATCAGAAAACAAACCGCGATCTTTCTACTTTACTTCTGCGATAAGGGAAAATTCTAATTACAGAAGGAGCACATTTCATCATTAAATGCCCTGACCGAGATGTTTAATTTCATTTTGATCAAACTAACTTCAGATAATCATAAAAAAAAAGAAAATTTGCTCTGCAGATCACAATTTACGAAAAGCACTATGTGACGTTCAAAATATGTGATTTCTATGCATTAAAAATAAGTTATTATAAATATTACATTAATTAAACTTACTTGAAAGATGATATGCTTCTTTCAATGATTCATGTATAAAATTTTTATCTTTTATTGTCTTTAAATTTGAAACAAATTTAATGTTTAAATATTAATACTATATTAGTATTCATTATTTTTAAGAATTCGGTTACATCTTTTTTTTTGGTTTAATTGAATACATCAAAAATCAATATCTTAATTCAAAATTTATTAAACGTACATGCTGCAGCTTTTAAAAATAAAATTATTTAAAGTTAAAAAATTTTATCTAATACAACATAAAGTTGTATTTTAGAATATGACAATTCTATTTCCCTGACGGAATATTTTCATAACAAAATTGGCATGATAAAAACATTATTAAAAGAGTACATATTGAGCAAAAGCTTAATATTTGAATCTTAACAAATAAAATCAAAATTTATTATTAAATATTCTTAAACATAGTAGCTAAATAATTCGGGTAAAAGATTTTGTATTTTAATTTATGTTATTACTGTGAAATAGTAAAAATTATATATTCTGCCTGTATTATTTTTACATCATACATTTTTGTATTGATAAATAATACTGTTTTCTTTAAAGAATTAAAATTTTGCAGTTTTTGACGATTTAATCCACATTATTGATATCCTCAGCATTAGGAATTTGAAGCACTAAAAAAAGCTGAATTTAATTTGGATTTTAAAATAGTATTCTGTCAGTGAAAATTTATGGAATCACACTTGATACTGTTGAAAATTTATTTATTGAAAAAAATTTTAATTACTTAGATTTATTCAATTCTAATTTTTTTCTTTGGTTCTTCAGTATTACTGGCATCAGAATCATCATCTGATAGCTCATCCAAGTCATCGATCCTGTAAAAATTAAAAAAATTATAGTTAATGCAAATATTCAAAATATGAAATTTACTATTTTATGTATAGAGTAGTACTTGTAAAAACAAAAATTAAATGATTTACAATAATATTTTCTGTCTGATTAAAAATTTTATTTTCTGGAATAAAAATATAAAGTGATATACAACATAATTTACCATAAAGATCCTTTAATTTTTTTCTTCTTATTATCGCTAATCTTGTTGTTATCTTTGTTATCATTTGAGTTGGAATCTTTATTTTTAAAAAGAAGAGGTTTAGTTAACATGTTTTTGACATTAAAGCCTTCTTCAACTGCATCATAAACCTTTTCAGTCATTTCTGTTCGAGCTTTATCATAATTAGGGTCTGAAAATTCATGCTTTGGCTCAACACATAATTCAGTCAATTTTCTTTTTCTTTTTTCAGCAGTTTCATTTTTCCTTTCTGCTTGTTCTGTAATCCATTTTTTCAATCTCTTCTCTTCATTTATGTCACGAAGCCTTCTTCCACTCAGATCTCTACATGCTTCTTTATTGGTTGTTTTTTCAATTTGAGCTCCAATTGCTCTCAGCATTGACCCAAATCCCCCTTTCCCACCTTGAAGGCAGGGAATAACATGAATGGCTCCATGAGAAATATTATTGGAATTTAATTTTCTACCATTTTGAAGTAGATAGAAATTTAATTTTTGTTTTTCCTACAAAAAATAAATACTTATTGTTTGAATTTAATAGAATTGTTAAGCAAATTAGAGTTGAAAAACAACTTATTACATTTATAAAATAATAGAGGAATAATAAAAATATAAAATGAAAGTGAAAATCATTTTTAGAACTTGCATCAAAAATTGATTTAAAATTATCAATTTATGAAAAAGTTTTTCCAAAATTTCTGAATTACAGACTAAAAAATATACAATTATTTCAAAAATACAAAACTAATAACTTTCAAATTCATATTATATTATAAGGAATTTAAGCAAAAAATTTTTAAATTTTTTT
>JAOWBB010007121.1:0-12393 GCA_028565995.1 Ricinus marginatus
GAAAAAAAAGGAGAAAAATTCCATAAATTTTGCGCGCATATTTTAATGAGCATCACTGTCGTTATGCCGTTAGCTAAATGCGATTTTTCCGACGGAAGCAACGAAAATAAGCCGTGAGACACGTTTGAAGTTGATAATTAAATGTTTCAAACAATTTTCGCGACGTCCTCCTAACTGAGAAGGAAAATTGACTGAATTCTTCTCACCCGTTTCAAAAAATTTATTATTCCGGTGGAACACGGAAAAATTGAGTGAATCGAGCGGGGAGAAGACGAAGAATGGAAAAAGGTATCGCATTTACCTGGGCCGGGCCCCGGATCCCCATAACGTGACTCGCTTTTCCATTACTGTGAAAAAAAAAAAAATTTTTCCCGGCGTTTAACCTAAATCTAATTCCTCGGCGGCGGTGCGCACTCATTTTACAATTTGGGAAATCCTCATTTATTTTTCCACGGCGCTCCGGCCCGATCGACCAATCGCTTACGGTGAATCTTTCGTTCGTTTCGACTTTTCCCGAGCCCTTCCCGGAGCAAGCTTTCGACCCGGGGCCCGGGATTCAGCGGGAACTCGCCCCAAAAATATGGGGGCACAATCCGAATTCGATCCGGAAAAATCGAAATCTTGCATCCGGGAACTCGTTCCTTTAAGCATGAGCCGAATCAAGTTTGGCAAGCCTTTTGCCTGTTGATTTTCAATCCCCGAAAAACGTGATGATAATTTCGATTTCCCTTCGTCGGATCTCGGAACCCGGATGGAAAATTGTTTTATTTATTTAGAGTCACTTTCCCCGGGAAAAACATGTTCCTAGGAGTTTATTTATGTATTATACGTTAGCGAAACTTTGTATCACTCTTTCAGGTCGCGTTAACTTACTGCAAATGGGAAAGACTTCTCTTTGGCGCGTTATTTCTGCAAGTCGAACCGGGAAATCTGATTATAATTCCGCGATGGCGCATGAAAGGAGACGTCCTGCTGGATTCGATCAATTTTCACGTTGGTCCCCCCGAACCTTTTTCAAATTAGCTTATTAAATATTAATCCCCTCATAAATTTAACTTCAGTGCGTAATTCATTTTAACGTTTAACTCAGCAGTTTTTTCTGCCGCAGCAATAGGTCGACTCGCACTTGGCAGACTCGTTTTAAAAATGGGCAAATTGCGCATAAAATGCGGAGGGGTAATCAGATGATGTTTCGGCATATTAAAAAGATTTTTTGCGGTCGAAAACGTACCTTCGGCAAAACCTGTCCAGTTTTTTAACTTCCGTATTACCCGAAGAGAAAAATCGACTCGATATTTTTCCCATTATTATAAATGCAATTAACGGGTGTAAATTTATTTTTTTGAAACGTCCGTTCCCTCCTTGCATCGTGCCTAAATAATTTATTTTTTCAGGTGACCAAAACAATTTTTCTTCGGTTCTGCTGTTGCATCTATATCGCCCGGCGACGTGCAAATTTTAAATGAAATCATGCTCGTGCAATTTCAATATTGCCCTAAAAACCGGATGACGTGACACTGCTGATGCTGCAGCTTTATTATGGTGACGTTTGCCGGCAAATGGTTTCCGATTTTTTTTTTTTTTTTCAATCGCCCTCCAATCTGGAGGAGCGGGAGATCTGCAAATCATTGCTCGCATCCGGTTCTTGCGAGAGAAAAGGCGCGGTCACGGTGGAGACGGAGATGCGGGCACCGCTGACTGGAGAACGATACTCTGAAAGGTGCGAGCATGGAAAAAAGAATGGAGCCATCGCCGAACCGAATTCGGAGCGACACGGAAACCCGAGACGCAAGGCACCGAGTAAAGAACCTTTGGAAATAAAGGGATGGCAACGAAAATCTCGAGAGAAATGCGTTCACTAATCAATGGAACCGGTTAGAAAGGCTCTGCTGTTGACCCAGCTTTGCCCTTCAGCAGAGTGGAAGAGGCAGCTGACGTTGGAGGAACGCATCAACGTGATTTTCAATTCCGTGGACAAGATCTAGCGAAAATACAACTCGACATTATTAACATTTATTCCGTGTTCCGGTTAACTTTAATAGAGGACCGCCATGAAAGAGTTAAATTTAGCAGGGAAAAAAAGGTCTGAAAATTTCGCCTTCAGAGTAGCACGATGTCGAGGTGTTGTGAATTTTTAACGACAATTAATACTTCACTTGGGAAGACTGCTGTAAATATAAATTGCGTAAACAAACATTTTACCAAAAATTAAAATCGTCTCAAAATAATCAAACGATAAAGTTAATAAAACGACGGAGTTATAAACTACATGGGAAAAGGCCTTAATCTCTCTAAAAATGAATCTAAAGGTTTTTTTTTTTTTTTATAATCCCTGATGCAA
This sequence comes from Ricinus marginatus, assembly GCA_028565995.1. Taxonomy (NCBI): domain Eukaryota; kingdom Metazoa; phylum Arthropoda; class Insecta; order Psocodea; family Ricinidae; genus Ricinus; species Ricinus marginatus. The sequence goes on from JAOWBB010007121.1 coordinate 2,342, forward strand.
CCGAGATACATCTCGGGAATCAACACGGGAAATAATGTGAGCGGCAATGATGTTGCCCATAACGTTTGCCTGAGAGGAAAAATCTCATGAGCAATTCTTCCTTAAAGAAAGTCAAGTCGAAAGATAGATTGAAACTGTTGTTCTAACTTCAGTGCATAACAAAAGGCGAAATAATAATTTTGTTAATTTATATAACATGCGATTTGACGACTTATAAAATACATCAACGAGGCTCACAGAAATGAAATCGATAAAAGGCTGATCAGCTAAAATTCCGAAACGAAATTGCATCGCAGAACCAAGAGCGAAATTACCGTTCGCGCGGCTGTAGTTGTAAGTCATCGCCTTCGGGCAAATCCTGAACCGAAGACGGCAAACTTTCGGCGAACCATCTGGAAAATGGTTGCCGAAATAAAATTTTTGAGAAACGAATCCGTTCGAAATGGGAATAAAGCTCTGCCGAACGCTTCAAATGACGCAGAATAAGGAATCCCGACGGAAAAGGTCGCAATGTTGCACTTTAGCTGAGATCGCGGAGCAAAGCTCGGAAATTGATGAAGATTGAAGCTTTCACAGTCACAAAAGAAGAAATATTCGAAAAGCAAAAAGTGAAACGGAGAAAAGAATCGCAAAGACTTAGAATCCGCATCGAATGAAAAGGAGAACTCGGCAGCAGGCCGCAGAAGGTCGTGGGGTCTTCCACCTGCAGCGAAAGAATTTAAATATTGAGGATTAAAAACATCCATGCCGATATTTGAAAGGGCAGCGTGCGGATCTTTTAAAAAAAGGAAAAAGTCAGAAATGATTCGGAATCGTCTGCCGGAAAAAAAGAAAAAAGGCGTCAAATCAGGTTCGACAGCGCCCGAATGAGAAACGCCGGGGAAAAAGGAAAATACGGGGCCACAACAGCATTGTACGTATGCTTTTACGCACTCCCAGCGACCGGCATCGTTGGCGTGCGCGGTGGGACTCTGCCAAAGTACCCGTCCCGTAAAAAAACCACTGGGCGTACACCGTCACAAGCATGATGGTCTCTTCCGGCGTGTAATCGCCTTATTGGATAGCAATATCTGCACTACACGACATTGCATGTGGCACACAGATCATCGCGCTCTTACTGACGGAGCTGGTGCGTGTGCCGCACTGCCTTAACACGGTGCACTTCGCCGCACCAAGATGGAAATATCTCTGCGCACCGAATACCTGACGCAGTCCGCGACTCTCTCCTCCGATCACTTCTCCCCTGTGACCCAACCTAACCAGCAGCACAACGCATCAAGTGATACCAGTCAGTCATCTCGGATATTTCCCGTTGTGGCACTTAACTCCTATTATGTGTGTTGCCTTATATCCTGTAAAACTACGCGCTCGTACAGCGTCCTAAAAGTTACTTTTTCACTTAATAAACTTCGATTTTTAAAATGTGATCATTGGTCACGTCGCAATGTACGTATACGCATGCATATATCTTCCATCGCGATCCTTTATTTTCCTGCGCTGACGTCCGTATTATTGCAGAATAAAATTTCACTTACTTTTTTTTCTCATTTCTTAATTTTCTTTCTTATGTCACACGATAAACACACATCTTCGTATCGATAAAAAGGAATCGTAGCTATCTAGAAAGGTCTTCATGTTGTATTGTTGACATTCAAAATCTTATTGTTCGACAAAAGGGGTTTCTTTATCCAATTTGCGAGGCATGATCTCCCCGAATCGCTGAATCTTCGAACTCGATACAAAAGCCTTATGCTCGGCGATAAATTTGCCCCACAAGCTTTTACCTGCAAATCGGATTAAGAACCGTAACTTCGTCAAGCAACAAAACATGCAAGAACTGGCACTTGCGGTTCCATAAAGTGCAATTCAGATAAGGCTGATACTTCAAATTAAGAAGATATCTCGCGGGAAAAACCAGTTGGAAAGTTATGATTCTTAGGTGAAAAATTATCAGTACTTACGAATCTCGGTAAATGCTGAAGAAAATTAGATTTTTAAAAAAGTTTCAAGTACAACACATCCATTTTTCATGCCAAGGCTTAAGAACCGTGCCGCGGTAATATTTCAAAAGTTGATTTTCAAATAACGTCAGAAAACCCATAAATATTAAGTTTAGCATGAAACATAATTGAAAAAGCCCATACAGAGACAGGGACTAGCGAGTGGAGCAACAGAGGGTATCAAAACCGCAGGAATTTTCATTTTAAAAAATTTTTTTGCTACGGGGCGTTGAATTTATACGGCTTTTATATTTATTCGCACTTAATTAATATCATAATAATATAATTAAAAAATTTTTCACTAAATATTTTGGGCATCAATAAATCCAAAACACCACTCATTTCTTTTTCCATCTTAACGCAAAATAAGGAAATTTTTTAGGAATTAAAAAAAGCTCCCTAGGGGTTCTTTTTGAACGAAACAGGACTTGGGGGGAGGGGAAAACTTCTTTATTTTCTCTTTTTTATATTAAAATCAATGGCAAATTACATTAATATTCAGCGAAATATTTTCTGCAAAGCCATAAATGAATATTAGAAAAGAAAGGCGAAAGAAAAAAAAAAAAGAAAAAACTACTTTATACAGCGACGACGGGAAATGCAACAAGACATGGGAAAAATTGTCCTCTGTTCATTGCGAGTTTTTTCGCGAAACTTGAACAAAGTAAGCTCCGATGCCGTGAAAGAAAACCTGTCGCATTAACTCGGCTAAAGTTAACTTTAAAAAACATGATTAGATCCGAGGAAAATTTATTTATTAAAAAAGCCACAAAAGTATCCAGCCGTCACTGAACGTGAGACGTCTCCAAATATAAAAACTTTTATGCAGCTCCTTAAAGGGAGACGGATTAATGTTTGAGCCGAAAGCCGGAAAACTTTCCGAAAAAAAAAAAAAAGGAAAAGAAGCCAAATTCAAATTTGTGAAATTTCGGCCCACCAGCCCCGGCGGAGAGGAAAATTACCTGCTGAAGGCGTCGAACTCAAAGCAGGAAAAATATCTCGGTGTGCGCCACCCTCCAGTTTCCGGACAAATTAACCCCAGGCTGCCACTTTCCGGCAGGGGCTCACACGCAGCCCGTTTTCGACGACGAACGGGAGCCGGTCGCGAGTCCAAAGCGATTCGGGAGGGAAAGCGGAGCAAGTGAAACCGGAAAAACCGGCCACGTTCAATCGACGAACGTCCCGATTTCAGAGTTCTTTCGTGAGAGAGAGCAAGGTGGCCGGGCAAAGAGAAGCATCCGAGAGTCCCGTCGAGAGAGGGAGAGAGACAAGTCTTTAGGAGGAAAGATTCGGTCGGAAAAAAACCCCCCCAAAAAAAAAGCGGGCAGCGGCGAAAAATGTGCTCCAGGATCCCGGGGATGAAAAGGGAATCGCTTTATGAAAAGCGAGAATGACATCAGTTTTCCAAAATGGAAACGGCTTTGTTAGATAACGAGGGCGAAAGGGAGGGTTTCGAGAAGAGTTTTCAGGAGGAAACGGGAAAACCGAAGACTTCAATGAAGATAAAGGCAGACAATGAGAAAGTTCAGCGATTAATGCAACGGCAATTTTCCACAGAAAATTATGATCGCGACATTCGCGGGGCGGAAAATCAAGCCCCGGGAAAAGCAGCTTTACCGAAAGTAATTTCGAAAGAGTCTAAAGCACCCCGCCCGACGAGTGGGAACTGTAGTAGTGGCTGACGCCGCTGCCGGTGCAGCGGGGAAATTCGGCAAGGAGCAACATTTAGGTTGGCACATCCTCATTTCCCCACTATTTATACAGCGTTATCGATAAATTGTTTCAGGTTTCTCTCGTTCGGTTCGGCTGTGATGCCCGAACTTAAATTAATTAAACTTATAAGTAAATAAGCGAATTCGTGAATTTTCTCTTAGCGGGGGCTGCCGAGGCGCTCCTTCTGTGCGACTCCTCCCCCGGAGCGTTCCCGGGGGCGCGAAACCGTTTGGGTTGTTCACATTCAAAGAGCATCATTATTTAAACCTGGAGAGTTTATCTGCCCCGAGGGTAATCTTTCCTTTTTCGAGAAACCCCCCCACGCTGGATTTGATGTCCTTATGCGAGCTGGCTTTGTTATCGCACACGTTGCCTGTTCAAACCAGCCTGGCGGCAGCGAGTCCCGCAGAAGCTCCTGTTACAGACTGCAGTCGGAGCAGACAGAACTCCGCAGGAAAACGATTTTTTAATGTTCCTTTTGCTTAAAATTTGATTGACTTAATGAAAATTGGGCAAAGATAGTAAATTCAATTTAATTTTTCAGTCATGTTTATCAGCGTGTTTTTTTTTTTTTTTTCCACCGCCGGAGAGCATTTTCCGAGGTTTTCCCGCCGGATCGGAGTTTCATCCCCTCTGAAACGTTACTTTCGGGCGGAAACGTCGCGCGTCCATTTTTGGGATTCCAGCCGGGGGTTCGCGCCCGGTTTGGGGATTTTCAGGTCGTCGACCGCATCCGGGATCGAAAGTTTTGCCCGACGAAAGCAATTTGAAAAGATGAAGATGCGACTCCTGCCGGATGGATACTCGATCGACAGCGAAAATTACTTTCGCCGTGATCGATGCGGATTCACCTCAAGCCATTTTGTTTTTTTTCCCCTTTTTCTCGAATGCGAATCATTTCCAGGCTCGGTTTTGGAATTTTCGCTGTTTTTTCGTGAAGCATTTTTTTTTTTTTTTTTTTTTTTGCTGACATCAAACACCGGCGAAAAAAATTCGGGTCGAAGAATCGCTAATTCCACCTGTTGCGGATTTGGAGATTTGACAGTTACACCCGCGGTCTGAAAGAATTTTCCTCGCCATTTCCTCCTTTAAAAACCTGAAGCTCGATTTCCGTGCCGCGCCGGAAATCGATGAAGATTGTGAAATTATCCAGGTTCTTTCAGCTTTCCCAAAATTAAACGACCCGCTTCACTTGCTTCAGCGGAAGTGAAACATTTTTTCGCCGTCGAGACCGAAGCGATTTTTCCCGGCTGTCGCAAGGAGAATATCGGAGGTCTCCCCGTTCCTCGCCAGTGGAACGGGAAAGCGAACCCGGAAACGTTTATTCAAGTTGCCCGAGACAGTATGTGTGAGGAACGACCGGAGGCACGCGAATTTTTCGACTCCCGAAAACCGAACCGTAAAAAAGATTGCGGAGATACGCGAAGGTCCAGGGAGGGCGATTTCTGCAAGGGGCACGGAAAGCCCTTCGCACTGCCGAGGGAAAAGGGAAATAATTTTCTCTGCAGCGGAACCTCAGCCAAGGCAAAACCCGGCGTGAAAACTTAGGAAAAATTTTCACCACGAATGTCGGGGCACGTCTCCCGGACGAGAGCGATCCTCGGCGGGTCCTACAGCGAATTATATCCTTGAAGAACATTCCTTCTCCAAATGTACGTCCGCGCGGCATGTGACAATGATGCCAACCTGAATTTGCTCGGAGTCGGCCGAAATAATTTAATTCTCTTAAGAGCTTTGAGGTTAAAAGCAGGCGTCGCACCTCCTTTGATATTTCCGCGGTCAAATCTCCAGAAAGATGCTTGTGGAGAAGAAAAAAAGAAAAAAAGGAAAAATTAACAGATTTTCATTTAAAAAACATCGTTCTTTTATAGCCAGCGCTCGCTCCGGAAAACAGTGGCGACATTTCAGAAAGCAAATAAAGGAGACCGATTTTTGCACACCCTCGGAACGAGAAGCTTTTCGCTGGATTGCTGTCGGTTACGAACCGTGGGAAAAATGGAAAATGCATTAAAGACGGGATTCCAATTAAATTCTAAACAGTTCATTAAAAAATCCTTCCTTCGTTTTCGTTTTCCTTTTTTTTTTTTTTTCTCTTATTATCCAAGGGCTGGAAGGGAGCCCTGTCAGAAATTTTCCGTCGTCCGAGGAAAACCCCCGGAGAGAAAAGAAAGAAAAAGGAGGAAGATGAATCCGCGTTTCTGATGCATTTCAGCGACGCCGAACCCCCGTGCTTTGCGGATGGAGGGTTATCGATTCGCGATTTTCCGACGGGCGTGCCTTTCCTCACGACGGAGAGGCAGTTCCATAAACCCTTCCGACCATTCCAGCGTCCGTGCATCGGAACGAAGCCGCTCTTCTCGAAATCCGCAACGTCACTTAAAATCGGTTGCTGTCCGGGACGGTTTAACGGAAAATCCTCCGGGAGAGAGAGAAATTGAAATTCTTCGCATGTCTCGAAAGCCCTTTCGAAACGGCCCAAGGGGCTGTCCCTGTACCTGAACGTCGCTGCCATCACCGTTTTCTTGCACGGTGCACACGTCGCCGGTCTCTACCGGAAGCGAAACATTTCCGGAGATTTTTGTTCTCCGGCGTATATCTCATTCGCTGTGCATGCAGTGAAAGGGATGAAAATGCCTATACCTGAAGCATATTTTAACGAATCCCGCTGCACGCATTAAACGATTACGTTCGTTTACCGTTATTGAAACATTAAATAGTTAAAACGTTCTCTCGGAGGTCGCATGCTTTGGTGGAAGCTCCCTGTTCTGATGTTTGACCCGTGCTCAGATTTAATTATAGGGACCGCAGCAGCGGCACAGGACTTTTTCGTCCAATGTTGGTCGTTACATAATATTGGAGTGTCAAAAGTTACTCTTTTTTGATTCCATTAAAACTGAAAATGTAAAATATTTGGCTTCTTTTGGGGGGGGGGGTGGGGGGACATACTTGCAGAAAAACGGTCCCATTTTCCGCCGGTAAGGCCGCAAGATAATATTAGATTTCCGCAGCGAAGGGTTTATTGTTAAACTCGAGATGCTGCGAACCGTACCGCGACAGTGCTATTTTAAGCTACAGGAAACAAAAAGGAACAATCAAGTGACGTCCCAACAGTGAAAAACACAACCGCGGACGGAAGCAAAGTCATTAAAGAAACTCGGAGCCGTTGATAGATGCATGTCACACCGTCCAAAGCAGCGAAAGGGAATGATTCTCATTGTCTGCCTGGTTCTGGAGCGGCAAAAATGTTATTAACTTATGCGAAGGAATTAAAATTTTTCAAATTCCCTACGCGGGCCTGGATAGTTTCGGGATAGAAAGGACTCAGAGCCGCAACGGGCTCCCGGAAACGGGTAAGCGTTTCCGTCTCTCCTTTCGACGGATCCCGACATAAATCCCAGACGAGCGCAGCGGATTGAAAATGAGCTGCAGCGACGCTTTTTGGTGCGAGTCAACGAAGCGAGGATGCCCGCTGACCCGCCGAAGCACCCGAACCAACCGTCGAACTGGAGAAAACCGAACGGCCCGGGGCGAACGTCCCGAGGTGGGTCAATTCTCCGGGCAGACAGTTTTTCGACGCCGAAATTCAGGAAATCTTTCCCCGGTTACAAAAATTTTTGCCGCACCGAGAAGGCAATCGGTCTTCAACCATACTGGAGCGTTTCGGCTTCGTTCCCCGGGGGGGGCGGGGGGGGGGCGCGAATTTCGCTGAGCGAAATCAGCCATCGCTGCTGAATATGAACCCCGCGCTCTTGGGTCTGGATGGCAATTAAAAGGTCGTCCAGGGTACCTCGAGCAAGGTGAAAACTTCTTAAATAAACTTCTTATTAAGTTTCCACTTGAAAAATCACTTTTCTTTCACCATCACATTTTTCTGCTTCTTCGAGAAAAACGATTCATTTCCTGCGGGTGAAAATTAAAGCTAATAATGTTTTTCTCCTTTTCCAACAGGGCATCCAGGCTCAAACGCCAACTGCCAAAAGCCCTCTCACACCTATGGTTGTAACATAATTAACAATCAGTGCGTGTGCGAAAGGGTTTTGTTTTGCGCCGACGAATCGCCTTTCATGTTCACATCGGCGGATGAGTGCGAAATGAACTTGGCCGTAATGCTGCAGCACGAAGTGACGGATGCTGAACTGCCAGGTAGGAAGACGGTCGATCCTGACCGAGATCAGTTCGGTGGACGCAGAGGTTGTTGAAAAATTGCCGTGAGCTATCCGGGGGACCGGTGCAGAGGCCAAAAACCCATGAAGGTTCAAGATTTCGAATCGCAGCAGAGCGTTGCATGTGACCGGACGACGCTAAATTTTCCCTCCTTCCGTCCTTTTGCGTGAGAAAGGAAATTTTCATCCTCTGGAGAAGCCTGGAAAATTCCTCGGTTGCGCGGCCCTCGATAAAAAGATTTTTCTTTTTTTTTTTTTTTCACCCCCAGCCACTTAGATGGTATTAAAACATTTTCCCATTCCCGGTTTTCCGTCCGGAAGAACGAAAAATATTTCGCTTCATTTCCGTCATTTTTTCTCCTTAACTCATCCCTCCCCGATTTTCGGTACGGATAACCTAACCGCGTAATTTCACCCCCGCGAGGTTTTTCATTTCTTCCGTTTAAGGGATCCGCGGTCGTCCAACCGAAAGGCTCCGACTCTGTTCAGATTTCTTTTCGAGATCGCTGGTGCCGAGCCGACTGCTCCCGGCAGCAGAACACCGAACTCGGCGGCAATTAAATGTAATATATTTCCAAACTGGTAGAGTGTGAAAAATTTATGAAAAGGATCTGATGCGGCGGAAAAAAGAATGGCCGGAATTTTTTTAAGGGAAATTTCGAACAAGACGAAGCGGATTAGGTTAGGTTGATAAATTTTCTCGTCCCGTTTTCCGTAAACGCAAAGATGCACTCGAAACCAATGCGCAAATAGCGGCGAACTGTTTCACATTAGATCACGGCAAATCTGAAAATTCTGAGAGTTAGAATCGTTTGTGGTGGTGCCAACGACGCGATTTCGATCTATCGTCCGAGAGTCAAATCGAACGAATTTCTTTTGTAAAAGGCGAGGAGAGGACGCAAAGTGATCCTCCCCGTTGGTTTTTCCATTTCCGTGCGTTGCCCATGAAAAAAATGGTAAAAATTCCCCTGTCTCGCGACAGGTACTTCCGCCGACAGTTTCTGGAGCCAGAGCGACCTGAAAAACCGGATGAAAAAAAATTCTACACGAAGATCTCTCTTCGGGAAATGTTTTTCGTGCGGGCCCCGGCGATATTAAAACGTAAAATTAACCACCTAAGAGATTATCCGAAGCTTCCAGCAAACCATTATTTCGCAGCCTGGGTGTGGCAGCAAGGGAAATCGTCTTTTTGAATCCGACAGGCGGTGCCCCTCGAACGAAAATTTCCCGGCGCAACGAGGAAGCACTTTGTTACTCCTGGCTCTTCTTATGCGGGCTCTCAGGCAATTTTCCCGGCGGGAAATTCGTCGAGTAGACCATCAATCGACGGGGAAATTGTTACATTATGCGTTTTCTCGTGTCTACACTTTCCTCCGTCCGTGCTGATCTTTCCCTTGCCTCGCCCCGGCTTCGCTTATTTGCACTTGAGACGCAGAGCTTCACGGTCGTCCGCAGTTCTCTTCCTCCGAGATATTTTCTTTTTACGTAAATTAACTAAAGCTCGCATCTAATCAGCGACTATCTGAAACGGACAAATCTGTTTTGCCAGGCGGATTGTTTCCGGAAGGAAAGCCTTCCGCACTTTTGAAATATGAAATTAACGCATGAGGGAGAAACTCAATACGTAGGTCAAAATCATCATGATAAAAATAATTAACCATCGTAAATTAATATTAAGGAGTCTGGAACAAGGGTCAAATACAGGCATTAATCTCGCTATCATTTAAAACCTTATGGATTAACTTTTTTTTTTTTCTCAGTAATAAAAAGAAGAGTTAACCGAGCTGAAAATTCTACATATAAAGATAATTAGTCCGGTTATATTTAACGTTAACTGGCAACAAACCGGTCGCACAATAAGGGAATTTTCATCTCATTCAACGAGCGCGTCTCGGAAAACGCTTCATCTGAGGGCGGAAAATTTGTTGCAAGGCAAAATAATGTATGTTAGAACATTTTTTTACAGTTTTGCCGGGAATCGGAGTCGCATTTCCAAACGTGAAAAACCCAGACCAGCGAAAAGTCAAATCGTCTGCAATTTGTTTCCTGCTGTTTGTCCGCAAGACGGGAATCGACAGCACGTGTGATATTGAAACATTTACCAAGCTCTCTTTCGCGTGCTTATACTCCCGGGGGGGAGGGGGTTGGGGTGGGGGGGGTGGGGGGTCAGCGCAAA
>JAOWBB010007122.1:0-12372 GCA_028565995.1 Ricinus marginatus
ACTGTGTTTTCTTGCGCTTCTCCAAGTGTGTGTTGAATCCCAGTGCTCCGGCGGAAGCAGAGGAATTTCGCATTCGGCTCCTTGGTCCATTGATATTTATTGCAATGTTTTCGCTTTTGGTACTTTGACGTTTTCATTTGCCCGTTCGTAATTTCACGTCCGTGCATGTGCTCGTGTTTTTATGTCAATCTGATTAAGCTTTTTTTTTTAACTGTGCTAAGATAGTCCCCGTATAGTTTGTCCACGTGTAGTAAATGATTGACTGCATGTGTTGAACTCGTTTGGTGTCTAAGGAAATATCCGTATTTGGAATCGCTTGCTGCTCTTGATAAAAGGTTTAAGCACATGCATAAGCATAAAACGCCAAAGTGAGTTACAATAATCTCGCTTGATGTTTGTTTCGTGTTGTTTGTGAAATGCGAGTCTGTGTACAAGTATATTTTAGTCCTTCTAGATTTCACTGCACATGTGAGAAATGCAAGGGAATATTCGGTATTCCGTGTATTTTTGTAAGATGTTTCGATTAAGTGTGCGGCACCGAGTTGATGTTTTTATGATGTTCGATGGGGTAGCACGTGTGAAGGCTTTGCCGTTCTGTTGCCTTCATCGCAGGATTATGCCTTCCGCTCCCACATTATCCTTTTCGTATTTGAATCCCCTTGCAATACATTTGTCGTTCCTCTGTCGGTATCCTGCATTTTGGGTAAGGTGAATTTTTTATCCTTTTTGCCGTTTAGGTGGTTGTGATTTACATGTGGGTGTCAGACCGGTGATGGGTCTGTGATCAGCCGGCGGGCGCGTTTCCGTGCTTTTGGGTTTTTTGCGTTTTTCTTTACTTGTATGATAAATGCAGGATTTGGATTCGGGTTTTTGAGATTTCCGTGAACGCACTCGGCAATATACACGTAAGCCGTGTTGATTGCACAAATGGTTTTCTGTGCCGTCGCGGTCTGATGCCCGCTAATTTTTGATTTTTAAAAGGTCGGTCCTGTCGCCATTGGGTTTTGGTTAGATCTGCTGCCTTGATGTTTTGGTTTTGATTTTGTTATTATTATCGTTTGCTTTATTTTGGCTGATGGTCAGTGGAATTGTTTTCCTCTGCGTCTTCTCAGTCCATTTGCTTTTGCTTCAGATTGTTCAAGCTTCCCGTAGCTTTTTCCTCGTGGTAGTTTGCATGCGGTTTTTCCCTTCAAAAACTCTGTAGTGGCTTTTTAAATTATCGCTTACTTTCGGTGATCTTCGCATTCAGGTTTCCACCCAGGAGGATTTTCTGTATATTTTCGTTAGAACGTTTATCTTCGTTCTCGTTCATTAGGCTCCAATGGTTCGGTAGACCACCGTAAATAACGGCGCACGTTTGTCCTAGGTCTGTTTCGTCTGTCCGCATCGTCGCAGTTGTATAATTTATTATTTGGGATATCCGATTGAATTCGGTTTTTGTGCGTGGTTTTGGGGTGTGTGTGTGTGTGTGTGTGTGTGTGTGTGTGTGTGTGGGTGCATGCGTGCATGCGTGCGTGCGTGCGTCCGTGCTGTTGTGGTGTCTGTGTTTTTACAGTGCGCGAATTATTCACCGAGCGCCAATTCGATTTGTGCTTTTATTTTCGCTTCAGTTTGTGCTTGACATTTTGACGCTGGGGATGCATCACATTACTTTCGTAATTGTTTCACGCGTTTTGATCGTTCCTTGCCATTGTGTTGCTGAGTGTGTACTGTAGAGTTGTGCGAGTGCCTGCACTGTTAGTTACCCCATTTAACATCTACCTTTGTAAGTTTCCTGTCTTTTTTTTTTTTATTGTCTTGAATTGTGTAACTATTTAAGGATAAATAATATCGTAACACTTGAATCGCTCATTCCGTTATTTACTGCCGTACTTCGTGACGTTTTTCCGTTCATAGTGATTGATTCTATATAGGTTGACAGATTATTTGAAGAAGAGCCGGTTTCCGGTTCAGGTTCGTTTATGAATCCGCAGCTCTATATTTAGCTATTATTACTTTATATCCTCAATTAAAAATGAAAACTTAGAACGATCTTTGACTATCGTGGGGGCAAAAAGAAAATCTTTTCAGGAAAAGAAAGAGGCTCTAAATTTTGTATTCCATACAAATTATTCCTTATTTGATTGGATTATTAAAAACATTGTATTGAAGATGCAGAGAATATCATTGACATTTTATTATTCTTATTATTTTCGTTCGATGAATGTTGTCGATGTTGATATTTCAAGCTCCGTTCTAGAATTTGACAGTCATGCCGAGGAACGCGTCCTGTGAGAGTGCTTTCACAGCATGTTCTTGATCGTGCATGCTCTTTAGCGCAGCCTCTTTCTGTATCTGTCTTTGCATACAGGTCAGTGCAATTAGCTGCGAATTACGCTGTGTCATATACCAAAAGAACCCGTTTCTGATCTTGGACCTCTCTCTCTGGTCACGTAAACAGGTTGGGTAAGGTAGCACATTGTGGTTTCAGAAATTGTTCGTGTGGAATCGCTTTTCGCTGTTGCACTCGCATGGCACTTTAGAACCTGCCTCGTGCTGTGGTGATCCCGTGGTTCCCCCAGGCCGTCTGCCATTTGGACGATTCAGTGCGGGCAGTGGGCGACCGCGCTTAGAAGAATGGCCCGATCGGGGCCGTCAACTTTCCCGTTCTGCGATCTTCGCTTTCCAATACCGACCCGGTCTGGGTTTAACCGGAGCAAAACAGTATTTTAATACAGAAATTTAAATTCTGTCGGCGGCCTCAGTTTATTTTGAGAATTTTAGAGTGGATTCCAAAATCATTCGCGTCATTCTGCACTATTTTTGTTTCGACAGTTCCTTTTCTGTTGCGTTCAGCTCGTCCAGGACTGCGTGTTTCTTACTGCTTTTTATCCCCGTTTGTTACAGTGACGGTAACTGTTCCTACCGATAAAAATAGTAAATTTCATTAATGTTTCACTTAAGCCGAGTAGAATCCTGCGGTTCGGAGTTGCCCAAGTCGCGTTTTCTTCATTTCACCGTCCGGCGCGATCGTTTTAGATGCCGAACTTATTCGCACAACAGGAGGAAACGCTGTAAACTGAATGCAGATGCCTCGAACCGGAAGTCCCTTAAAAAATTGCTTCAGTTTAACATCGTATGAAAAATTGGCGTGGATGGTTCCTCCTTTTCCGCCTGCGAACTACGGCTTACGGTAAGCTTTTCGGGCACATCCGCAGTTTCCACCCCTTGCTTTCATTTCCCTTGCTTCATTTCCTTTTCTCTTTAATGTTAATTTTTTAAAACCCTCCAGGCGCGTTTTCCAAAAAACCCATTTAGGATTCCGGAAGCTTTCGGATCGAACTTCATTTCCTTCACTCGTTTGAGTTACCGTCGGAGCGGTTGGCAGTCCCGAATTTCGCCCGCGGCCGCCCCGGACGCCAGTTCCATCGAACCGCAGGGTTTGCCGACCGAATTTTCCCGATCGCGCGTCTCGCCGTTTTGTCACATGCCGATCCGATGATTTACAACTATTAATAATGCTTCGAATTTTCTTTTACGGCTGCGGCAGCAGAGACGGGGGGGGGGAGAAGGGAAGGGGGAAAATTGGTTTTCGATATTGCTGTCGGCGTCGCGATTCAGAATTTTTCATGCCTAGGAGAAATAAATGGGAAATATAGATGGCTGTCTGTGGTACGTGTCGCGACTGCAGCGCACATCTCCCTGCTGAAGCCTCCGCGGAGATGAACTCCGCTGCCTCTCACGTGAATCAGTCTAAATTTTATTTTCCTTTTGCCCATCGCCTTTGGAAACGGGGACAAAGGAAAGAAAAAGGAGCAAACGATCCGGATTTTTTTTTTTTTTTTTACCCTTTTTGAAAAACGCTCCTCGTGTTTGGGTTTTTCAATAAATGCTTTCCCGAGGCCGAGCCCAGCATCGGTCAGATCCGGCAGTAAAAAGTTGTTTCATATATTTTTTAAACAGCAAAACGAGAGAAGGAAAAAAAAGAAAAACCCCTTTTTGGGTTAAACGGCAAAAGCGATCCTCATACTCGAAGCCGATCAAACTCGAATCTTCTTCCTTTAAGATTTCAATTAAGCAAAACCCGCTGCCAACAGTTTCGCCAGAACGTACCTGAGGCGCCGATTCTTCGGCACAACTTGAGGGATGCATGCGTCACGTTGCCCGCTCAAACGGCAGAAAGTTTAGACACTCGAATGAGGCAAATGCATTTTTTATGTATCCCGCGGGCAAGCAGATGGCGATTTGATTACCGAACGAGTCCTGATGGTATCCGGTGGAAATATTGGGCGGAGCGGAAGCCAAATGAGATTCCGCAGCTTGAGGAGACGCTTGCGGCAGGAGGAAGTTTCAAAACTTTTAAGTGGCAGAACTCAAATTGAACAAATCCACTCAAAAAATATTGGGTTACGTCTGGTCCCGCGCTGCCGCAGACTGGGGAGGCCTTATTTATTATTCCATTTGAGACGGGTGGAAGCTTGCGATTCCTTCGAAAATGCTGCGGAAAACCGGGTTCGACAAATCTCTGACGCAGGCCCATTCGAAGGAGCGGGCAAATGCCACAGAAGCTGTGGTCATGGGGGGGGGGGGGAGGGAAAAGAAGGAGGATTAAATTTTTCACAGCGAAAATAAAAGTGGATGTTGAAAAATAGATTTTCCTCAGCAACGCGAGCACGAAATTGTTCGCCTTATCCGTTTAGCGTTTTTGCGCCACGCTGTTGGGGGGAGGGGAGGGAGGAGGGTCATGCAGCGAGAACGACCGCAGCGGTCACCTAATGTGCAGGAGATGCCGCAGAAATTCAGAAGTTGCTTTTGTTTCGCTCTCCAAGAAGATCCATTACCCTTGGCTCTTGATGGCGTGGCTTTCGGTTTGGACTTCACTTCTTTCCTTTCTCCTCCTGTTCGGTTATTTATACGCGATGCTTCGCCACTTTATGACGACCCGACGTGAATGAGACATTTTTGAGTTTTTGAGAGCGCGGGAGCTTCGAGCTGGGCAACCGGGCTAAAATTTGCTCTTTTGAGCGAGCCGAATGTGTCGCGGGGGTCAACTTGCTCGTTACACATCCTCGGAGCCACTCAAAAAAAACAAAACCCGGGAAAATAAACTTTTCCCGGCAAAGCATGGCAAAATATGATGTATGATATTTTTCGCTTACGTCTGCTGGAATTGATTTTGAATCGAACTAATGAACTCAAAGCGAAGGGAAAGTCCTCCGAAGAAAAAGCCTCATTAGATGCCGGAGTTTTCCAGTTACCATTTATGCTTTGTATTTATTTCCAGGTTTTCCGGGGGCAATGTCTCGAAAGAGCTAAATCGAAAAATCAATTAGGTATAATTTTTCTCTTACCCAATTCCGGAGCCGGATCCCTGGCTCTCCGATATATTTTTTTTTCTTCGAGAAAATGCGAGGAGAGTTTTTCCGGTTTATCCCATCCCGTCTCCGGTTTGCGAAAAGTTCCCTTTCGACAGAATTTACTGCTGCCATCAAACGCATCCAACATCCGAATCAATTTTCTGAGGCAACTTTCCGTTCTCCTTCGCACTGTCCTTTTCTCATTTTTTGCCTTCCAACCGGCAGCACCGAGGCTCCCGTTTGCTCATTCAGAGTTTATTTGATAATATTGATTCGCTTTATCTTAAAGCGAATGCAATTCCAGCTCTCGAGCTGTAAATCCCGTTAAGCCTTTCGAATTTTGTTTTTTTTTTTTTTTTGGTTTTCCCGCAGCGGAACCTTTCGTCCCGAGGGCGCGAAATATCTGAAAATGCCTTCGCGGAAGGCGGGAGGCCGCGGGCGGAAATCGACGTGAAAGGGCAGGGACGGGGAGAGATCCTCGACTCCGGAATCCGATGGGAGAGAGCGAACGTTTTCGGTCGGCTGACGGATAATCCGATTTTTCTTTTTCAGGTGCAGTTGACGATTCGAACGCTGCCGGAGCTGCCGTCTGGCGCCAAATATCGGTGCGTCTTCGGTCCTGCGGATCCCATCGACGCCGTTGTCACTCCCGTCGGTCTGTCCTGTCCGACGCCGGGAATTTCGAGTCGGCCACCTATTCCCGACGACGACGATCACGTCTTCGTCCCGCTTTCCGTGCGGTCTTCCGAAACGAACAAGGATTTCGTCAGCAGAAACTTCGCATATTACGATTGCGGCAAACACGCTACGTGCAGGGACTGCGTAACGTCCAAATGGGCTTGCAATTGGTGCGTCTACGAGAATAAATGCACCCACAACACCACAAGCTGTTTGAGAACCGGCACAGTCATTTCCGGCGAAAATGTCAGCATGCTTCACATGCTCCAGCAGGTAATCATTTCGCGATCGGAGGCAAAAGACTTACACGAAGTGCACCTCTTTCCGTGCAAACTTATTTACCCCGACAGCTTTCGGACGGAGATTCATTCAAAATTTTAATCGGGTATTTTGCCCGGGTTCAGTTACTTTTCAAAAAGTGATCCGTAACATTAAAAACTGATCAGTCGCTTATGCATCGTTATGGTCATCCCCTGATGGGATCTAACGAGAGAGCAGGCGAAATATTGGGACGAGACGATTATTTGCCCTCAAAATTCATCTCGTTTGGTTCAAGATCCTTCTTCCCGGCCCCGCGGCAGAAGTTTCGGGAGCCGTCCGACCCGTCAAGCTTACCCCCCGCTGCAAGAATTTATGCTGATACGAATTTAAGCGATCCGCCTGGATTCGGATCAGCACCCCGAAAAGCCTCGCGATTCCCCGCTGTTAATTTAAGTCGAAAGCAAACGTAAGTGTTGAAACGCAACCCGTCAGAGTTCGGCTGCGGGCAGCGGTTTGCAATTTTTGCACGGAGCCGCCATGCCAGGCCCCCGTCAGCTATCGCGGTATTTAAAAAAAAAAAAAAAAATGCTCATGAATTTTAAAATTTCAGAATCCCGCTCACTTGGTTACTCACGGAGCTTCGCACTGCCCGCGATTCCACTCCACGAACAAGACGATCTTCCTGCCGAACCAGGTCTCGAAGGAGATAGTGCTGGAGGTTGACAATCTGCCTCATCCTCAGGTGGGCCACACGGGATTTCTTTGCATAGTCAGCATCGAAGGAGCCAAAATGATGGTGCCTGCCAGGGTGGAATCCGACCGATTCGTTGTGTGCGACAAGAGAATGGTGAGTACCACCAAACTATTCGAACTGTCATCTCCGATTTAATCCCATCAGTGAGTTTTTTTTTTTTTTTTTTTTTTTTTTTTATGTGTCGACATTGTCTTTTTCCAGTAACAGAACTGCTTTATCTTCCGAGTCATGTTTAGTTTGTGCACGATCCATTGGCTTTCGTATCTGCTTCCTCCTTAATTCCCTGCTTGGATGCAGAGTCTAGGAAAGAATTAATTTATCAAGTATCACAAGATCGATGAATATTTATAAGTGCATCGTAAGAAGAAGAAGAAGAAAAAAAAAATCAGGACCGTCGGCTGTTCCTACCAACTTCAGATCTCCTTCTTCGGGTCAAAGGAACGTCTTGCATTCCTCGTGCACTCCGTTAAAACTCTCGTAATGTTTGCCCGCGTTCGGGTTTCTGCATTAACGGCCGAGCCGTGCTCTGCATTTTTTGCGTTCTGAACGCGAAACATTTCTCTCTCCCTGCTCCAGGATTGCCGAATTTTTGCCGGTTCTCCCCGTTCGGAACATGGCTCCGGGGTGAGGTGGGCGAAAAGATTTGCTTCGTTTCGTCGACCGCGGCCTCCGCGTCCTGTCGGGGGAACGTCGCTCATGCGACGATTGTCGTGCTCGATTGATTCCAGCGGCCCCCGAAATTGCGACGAGTTTGAATCTAAATTGTGACAGTTTGAAGCGGAAAGAAAGTAATTGGATCGGCTGTGAGATGTGGCCCTTGTATCGAAAGAAAAACCCGGGGACGGGCCATTACTTGGTGTGAAATACACGAAAAACCACTTAATTGTACGGTAACACATATCCAAATCATGTTGGCTCTGTCTTCCGATGGCTCCCGTTCCGATTAGCTAAATCCCACCGTTTTCGGTTCACATAGCCGGTGCTTGTCAGCTTTGCTCTTGTTCGGTGAAAATTAAAGAGATTCCACTGCGAGTAACTCGATGGCAGGGAAAGACGCTTTGTCGGAACTGTAGATGGACGCCGGAAGGACTTCGGCGGAGTTTTCCCGACATTTGGGAGTAAGAAAAAAAAAATCTGTTGGGTTCGAACAAAATTTTTTCCTGTCGAAAATAAAAGTCCATGCTCCGGGTTTTGACTCCTCTCCAGCGCCGACGTCCTGCCCGGGAAATGCGAATCTATTGCTCGTGGCAGAACTTGTCGGGAGAACATCCGAAGCTCCAGCAGTACGCGTTTAAAAAGCAGAAACTGAAGATCTTTTTCCTCTTCCCATCTCGAATGGAGGATTGCTTCGCCAAATGTTCGTGATAAATGTATATTTTTTTTTTTTTCCAGTATTCCTACGAAGCCAACACTGGAGAATACAAGGCAAAAGTGACTATCGTCTGGAACCGGAACCATCACGTGGACACCACTAGCATTACCCTCTATAAGTGCGACATTCTTGGTTCGCACAGGGACCACCCGGACTGCAGTTTGTGCGTCACGAGTCATGCCCGATACGAGTGCACTTGGTGCGGAACATCCTGCACGTACAGCGAAACCTGTCAGCATTCCCCGTTCACGGAATGTCCCAAGCCTCGAATCGATATGGTTAGTTGAACCGGAAGCAGGTTTTCCCCTGCGATCGGGAGCGGCGTACCTGAATTTGTTATTTCCTTTCAGGTGAAGCCCCTTAGCGGTCCGATTGAAGGAGGAACCTTCGTGACCATCGAAGGAAGCAATCTGGGGCTTAAAGAGGAGGATGTCAGGGGGAAAATCCGCATCGGGGAAACACCCTGCGAGTTGATTCAGTACGAAGTGTCGGTGAGGATAGTTTGCAGGACCGGACCTTCACCGGAAGGGGAAAGCGTAGCCTCCATAATCGTGGGAAACGAGGCAGGATTTACGGAATCTTCGGTTCGCTTCAGCTACAAGGTTGGCAATCGGATCGAGTGCTCCTTTCGCTCGATAAAACAAATTTGATCTGTCTCGCCGCATTCTGGAACCTTTTTTCAGGATATCAAACTGGAAGGAGTTTACCCTCGTATGGGACCGCAAAGTGGAGGAACTCAAATAGCCATAGCAGGGCAGTACTTGAACATCGGAAGCTCCATAATGGCCTACCTGGATGAACTGCCTTGTCAGGTCAATTCGACGCAGGCGTCCAGCAGTCGCTTAACGTGCATCACTTCCAGGTGAGAGTCCGGCAAAACGGTGGGAGGCGCCTCCCAGTCTCGTGAGCGACATGCGACTGTCAATCGCGATTTTTCAGGACGAGCTCTCCCAGGGTGATCAGGCGGTTGACTCTGGCTATCGACGGTGCAAACAGGACGTTCGAGGGAAATCCTTTCAACTACACTCTCGATCCGACGGTCATGGAAATCAAGCCACTGAAGAGCTTTGCCTCCGGAGGAAGGATGATAACGGTGCACGGGACCAACCTGGACACGATACAGAAACCGGAAATGATTGTCTACATGGAAGACGAACCGACGCCCATTAATAAATCAGTAAGAGTTTCGCACGTTCGCGGTTTGACCGGAGGCGGAGGCTTCTGCGTTGCTTACGCGCAGTTTTTTTTCAATTTAGGTTTGTTCCGTGATCAGCTCAGCTCAGATGGAATGTCCGTCTCCGTCCGTGAACCTGAAATTTCTGTCGCGCATGTCGCGGAAAGAAAGGAGCGAGGCTGTGCGACACTCGACGAGGGGTCGTCGATCCGCGTCGAAATTACACGAAACCCAATTGACGATGCAAATTGGTTTCATCATGGACAACGTAGAAACTGTCAAGGATTTGGAAAAGCACTTTCGAAATATTCGTTCTCAGCTTCTCTACGTCGACGATCCGAAGTTCTTCCAGTTCCCAAACATGATCAAATCGTACAAAGGAGACACTTTGGTGATCGAGGTTAGAATTTTACCTCTTTTTCTTTTTTACTTCGCCCCAAATCCACGTATCTCAGGTTGCAGGCCATTTTCCAGAGAGATAAACCTGTTAATTCTCTCAGTGAGTTGATCAAAAACTCGCAATCACATTCCGTGCTAATGCGTTTTAATAGCTCATTTCACACATTGGCTTACAAAGACGCGAACATCATTTTGAAGCGTCACGCGACAGCAGCTTGGTCTTACTTTTGAAAGCCGTCCCCGCAGGATGATCGGCGACGGCTCCCTTCGCCGCCTTTCGCAAAAGGCAGTTGGCACTCATTTTGCTCGACCGATTTGATTCCAGGGCGAGAACTTAAACCTCGCAAGCGACGAAACCGACGTGAACGTCACCATCGGAACCGTGTCGTGCAACGTGACGTCCCTTGCCTTGACCCAACTGGTCTGCTCGCCACCGGAAATGCAGCCGCGACCAACGGACGAATCCGGAATGACGACGGAAGCCAACCTGCCGCTGGTCGTGGTCCGCGTCGGAACAACTCTGAGGTTCGTTAAGATTTGGTTCCCGTCAGGGGGGGCTTGGAAAAGTGTCGGTTCATCATTCGGTGCGAAAACATTTTCAGGTTTCCGATTGGGTACCTGAGGTACGAAGTCATGAAACCTTACGTGTTTCCTCCCGAGGCGATAGTGGGAGTCACGGTTGGAACCTGCTGCTTAGTCTTTATATTTCTAATCGTTCTTGTCGTGTACCGGAGAAAATCGACGCAGGCGGAGAGGGAGTACAAAAGAATTCAAATTCAAATGGACACTCTGGAGAGCAACGTTCGCTCCGAGTGCAAACTAGGTGAGAGAGGACAAAATTTGTTTTCTTTTCTTTTCTTTTTTTTTTTTTTTTTTATCCATTTCGACGACATCTTTATTCGTGTAAGGAAACTGCGGGGAAAGTTGAAGAATTTTTTTGCTGGCTTGCTGCCTAGTTACACGATGAAATGCATTAATAAAGACACTGTACAGGATGATTCGTAAAATCGGCGGCGGTCAATGCTTTTTCGAGCATCTCTCTTTTTTTTTTTTTTCGTTCTTTTCGAGAGCGCCCCCAGTCCCGGGCTGTCGAATGCCCGTGCGACAAACGACGTTCCCGTCCACTTTACCGTTCGGTGTTAGGGCAGATTTCAGCAACGTCAAGTCGTGTGTGTCCTGCCCCCCCGGAGTGATCCCGTCGAAGAGACTGCGACAAATTTACCTCCGGAAAACACAAGATCCGCAAGAAAAAGCAGATCGTTTCATCCATTTCAGCGGCGGTGATTCCATCGGATCAGTGTCGGAAATTGAACACTTTTCCTGGTGTTTTACACGCGTGAAGTGGTGTCTTCAATGACCAGGCACAACCACTCTCTGTACACGGTTTCAAGATGATAGTTATTATTTTTTTTTTCTTTTTTTTTACATGTGTAATAGTTTGTACAACCGTGCGAGACGGCGCCTAAGGTTTTTCAATCACAACCAGCCACCTAAAAGCTAAAACTTAGGTCTTTACGAGTTCGTCGGCTTACGGTGTATCCGGTGCGCGAAACATTTCCGTCAAATGGAATCGCAAACCGAACCTGTACGCTTGGGAAATTTTTCCCGTCGTTGTTTCGCTTCCCTTTTTTTTTTTTTCCGATTTCGATTGTCCTCACCCCCTTACGCGTGCTTTGTTCGCAGCGGAGCTTTTTTTCCTGCCTGACAGGGGCCGCAGAAGCATTTTGCCACGATTACCGTGGAACGAGGCGCCACGGAAAAATTGAATCGCTGCTGCGAATCACCCTGTATGCCTTTGGGAAATTTGTTTTGACCGTCCACAAAGACTTGATTATGACTTCGTAAAATGTTTGATTTTGTTTTTACAGCATTTGCACAGATGTGCACTTCAGACCGGCGACAAGGCGAGCCTCATTCTTTGCCCCTGTCTCTGCATGGTAGGCAATAGGCCAAGCTTCTTAGCACATTTCTTGGCCAAATATTATTTCCCGTAATAATTATCGTAAATATCAAGTGTTCCACAGTCTGTGTTTAACAGATTAACAGGCCGGCATCGCATTACTTTACCTTGTGTCTCACTTCAATGTGCTGTCGTTCAGTTTTGCGCTCTCTTCGTGCCGATCACATTAACCAGGGAGGTTTTTACCCGGATCCGGGTCCGGCTGCGTCCGCTTCCGACTGCTCCGTTCCCACCTCATTTAAGGTCCTTGATCGCATCGTGTTCCTGTTGCATGATTTTGAACGTTTTGAAACCTTTGATGGATGCATCGGCAGAATCGAGAAAAAAAAAAAACGAGGAGCAATTTTCGGGACGTTTTTCGCGGTTGGGGGGGGGGGGGGGGGGGGGGGGGGGGGGGGGGGGGGGGGGGGGGGGGGGGGGGGGGGGGGGGGGGGGGGG
>JAOWBB010007123.1:0-12342 GCA_028565995.1 Ricinus marginatus
CGGGGGGGACGCCCGCGGCGGGGGAGAAAAAAAAAAAAGAAAAAAAAATAAACGCGAAGGAAAAATCATCCGGAGAGCGAATTCCCCCGATCGTAAAACTGGCAGCACTGCTCGAGAAAAAAATTTTTTTTTTTTTTTTTTTTTCTCATTTTCATCGCTGACTGGCTGCGGTCGACTCCGGCGTTACCAAAAATAAATCTTCCCGATTTCTATTTTTAATCGAAAGCTTTGCCTATGCGGGAATGAACGACTTGGAAAACGGCAGCTTTCGAGCGCGCCCGCCGCGTGGAATTTTTTTTTTTTTTTTTTTTTTTTTTTTTTTTTTTTTAAATCGATAAGAACCTAATTTCTTTCCTTTTTCCTCCTGCCACGCACTTCCCTCCCCCCTCCTACTCCTCCTTCTCCGGCCGCTCCTCCGCATTGGGGCCTCGTTCAGGTTGAAATGCAGTCGAAATCGCGGGGGTCGAATAAAGCTCCCGAAATCGAAAGCTCGCAGCCGTTCCGCTTCGGATTGAGAGCCGTTGGCCGGATCCGGTGAAAATAAAATTTTCTTCGGGGAATTCCCTGAGAGCGAGGAGCTTTCGCGATTCGTTCCGATATTCCTGGGCGGTGCTTTCTCGTTTCAGAGGAAAAAGGGTAAAAAACCGAAGGATATATATTTTCGCACGTGGACAGGTGAAATCGACACGTGTCAATTTATTATGATACTCTCCGCTCGAGCCACCTTTTCCGATTCGGATCGGGAGGCGTCGGAACCCGTTCGAGGAGTCGGCGGTTTAAAAAAAAAAAAAAAAAAAAAAAAAAAGAAATTTGGAAAAATCTCGGGAAGCGAGCACGGCCCCGCTCGAAAATCGCAAAACCCCGCCGGGGTTCCTGCGTTTTCTTCGCCGTTCGAAAGGAAAAATGCCGCGGCGAACGGCCGATTTGCAGGAACTGGCAGCGGTCCGAGGACCGTCAAATTCGCCGAGGAAACGCGCGGGTAAGATGCGTTCGAGCCGAGCTTTTCCGCTTTCGTCAAGGGCTACCCCGCGCTCGGGATCAAATGCTAATGACACTTTGATTTGCCGAAATTCGCGAAGCCGAATCCGAGGCCGCTTTCGGCAGGTCGGATCATCCGCTGACCGGCGAGGAGGAGACCGCCTCCGGCGCGAACGCCTTCCTTGCGGGTCCCTCCGTTCGGAGGGAGCATTAGTCGGGTTTTCGAACGAGAGGAGCCTTCTCCCGCGTTCTCGCACTCCGCCGACCGCCCGGGGTACCAGCGTCGCACAATCTTCGACGTCCAATCTCGTAACTTTGAAGAAAAAAAAAAAAAAAAAAAAAAAAAAAAAAAACCGCGCGTTAATGAGAACCAGGCGTCCTTGGGTGTGCAACGTCGACGAGAAATTGCGGCTGAGAAAATTTTTCGAATCCGCTTGAAATTTCAACGCTTTTTCGGATCGCGGAACGGGAATTTTCCCCGCGTCCTGCATGCGGGGGGGCTCCCGAAACGCGTTGCCGAGGATTTCGCGGTGGCGCGACGTGCGTCGCCGGAAACCGTCGCTGCGGAGCGGAAGAAGCGCTCGGTTGTCGGAAGTTCGACTCTTTTTCTCGCGATCGTGCATCAATCTCTGCGCGCACTGGATGAGAGCTGAGTTTTGCATCCGACGAGAGACAAAAACAAATGGGCGAATGATAATTTTTTTTTTTTTTAAAAAAAAAAAAAAAAAAAAACTGGATATTTACCTCGTTTCAAAATTGAAACTGGTTCCAGCAGGTTTACGTGACTTATTGATGAATAATCAATCAAAGATAAATTATCTGACCGAGACGAGCATGCAAGACATTTGCATACGGCATAATGAATGGGCCCGTGGATTTCTTGATGCGGCCCGGTACGGGTTGCTAAACTGAAACGCCAATAAGTCTGACAGCTACCAGCTTCGAGACAACTCCTTGCGATTGACGTTATTTGATAATATTAATTGCTGGTAATGTAATCAGTTTAATTTTACTCGGATATTGTACAAGACGTGAAAGAGAATGGGATGGAGGCTGACTTTTTGTCCAGAGGCTGTTGCGAAAGAACCACTTAGGTTATCGAGGCACCGTTCCTCACCCACGACCGCGGCCGTTCCTGCGGCGCAAAATGATAAAAATCGGAAAACGTCCAAGATTAAAAATTGTCTCGCTCTCTTTTTCTGCAAAAGCAATAAAAAGTCGAGCGCGGCCTTTCGGATTACCCGAAGATCGAACCATTCCTGCTGGGGGGCGGCATGGGACGTCTTCAAACGCCTGAGAAACCTTTTTTTTTTTTCCCTTCTTCTCTCTCCTTCCCAATGTCCCCGGAAAAGGATTTTCCCCGGATCCGAGGAAAATCTTCATGATCGATATCCAATTTATTAGGAGATTTCTCTTTTCTTTTAATCCGAGGATTTGCGAGTAAAAAAAAAAAAAAAGAAGCTTTGCCCGGTTGGGTCTTCGAAGGTTGTAAATTCATTTCGCTTCTCGGTCGCCCCGGAAATTTAGGTATTCTGCGTCACTTCGAACGGGTGAACGTCTAACGTACCGAGTTACTCGCTTTTTAATGTCAACGCAGTCCGAAGGATCAGAGAGGCCGAAGATTCGAAAAGTGCAGGTCTCGGCCCAGGCCTTCTCTCCGGCTTTGCCCCCGTCGCCTTTCCGGAAAAAAAAGAAAATCCGCGTCGAGCTAACCGCGTCCGACCCGATCCGCATTTTCCGAATCGTAAAAAAACCTGAATGAAAAACTTCGCAGCGGCAAATCGCATCCCCCGCCGAAGCAATCAAATCCGCGTTAATGATTTTTTAAATTGCAAAATCGGATTCGGATCCCGTTTCACATTTCTTTTTCGGGGCAACTTTTCCGCCGGGGCAAAGCTTTCGGGAGCTTTTCCCAATTTGCACGGTGAAAAATGCCTTGCGAAAGGATTTCAGATAATGAAAACTTCAATGATGATAATTCGCCTTGGCTCGGCCGCTCCCCCGACACCCCGAGCACCCTTTTTGTCATCTAATTTGAATTGTTTGATTTATTCCATTAGATAATTTTACAATACATGGCAACTTGTCGCGACCGCTTATAAATAATTAGCAGGTTACAGTGTTTCAAGGCAATAAGAAATAATGATAATAATAATAATAAATTTGGGCTAAAATCTTTGATCTCATTCATCAAAATCCGAAGGATGTGATATGCAAAACATTCGGAAAGGTTTGAGATCCGAATACACGCGTGAGCGTGCGAGTGTTTGCATGGTTAATACATAAAGACAAAGCATGCGAAAATCGGAAATTCGAAACGAAAGATGGTGAATCAATCACAATTAACTAAATAACATATACGAGTTGATTTGAATAAAAATAATGGAACAAGTTTTGCAAAATTTTTATGTTAATCCGAATAAATGTAGTTAAAAACAATTTTCTTGTCCGATGTCAAAATTTTTCAATTCGTAATAGTTAAAAGCATAAATTTTTTGATGCATATAGATATGGAAATAATGCATTTAAAATAATGGGTTTAATTTCATTTGCCTATTATTTAACGATACATTTTTCGTGAGGCAAAATATTTACATTAACGCGGCAAGGTTTGAGAAAGATCTTTAGCGGAGTGAATGCCGAGATCGTAAACCAACATATAAAATAATTGTAACGGAATAAATATTATAAAAAAAAAAAAAAAACAGATGTAAATTATACATATATACTAATTGCAAGCTGAACGGTCGCTAAGCCACTTTATTCTCTAGGATGACCATGGAAATCTATTTAGTGAACGTATGTACATATAAAACAAGTAATTGCATATATCAATTTTTTATATAATTTATAATTTCTCATTATTTATTATTCCCATTAGTATTATTGGGTTGAAAGCAGAAAATGGAAGGCCACATAATTTTGCAGTGAATAGAAAGGTGAAGAACCAACATTAAAAAGTAAATAAATAAAAATTTTATCCACATGAATTTCCGATATTAATATCGAAGTTGCTATGTGTATTTTTAACGATATCTCCATTCGCGTTACATCTATATATATATATATATAATATATATATGTTTCTGTTCGGATTATCTTCAATTTATTTTAGATTATCCTTTAATACACATTATTGTCGCATGTGAGAAACTTGACACGGTGTCCAAATGATTTTAACCATTTGTCATAAAAATAACTAAAAATGATTGATATATTTTGATATATTTCGATTCGAGTTACAAAACGTCAGGACCGATGATGTGTGTCTGGGACTGACTATTTGCTGTCCCCTGGCAATGATATTTAATATTTATTTGTTGCTAATATGAATCATATCGGAATTTCATCATTTAACACGTTTCATATCTTAAATATAAAAAGCTCAACATCCGACTAATCCGATGATAAAATATCACAATGGGCCAATGAATATCATTTAACACCGCAACGCGATTCATGTGTCTGAATTGTATAATTAAACTTGTCCGATTTTGCATACGTGTTTAACGGGAAAAGTAAAAATTTTACTAATTATTTTATAAATAATTTATTGATATCAAATTATTTTAATTAAAAAAAAATTTCGACTAAAGTGATGTTTATAGAATTTATTAAGCACATATCGGTATTTAAAAATTGTCCATCATAAAATAAATGAACCGCAATTAAAATCGATAATTATGTACAATTAATACCGCTTAATAAACTATATTTTTATAAGTTCATTATTAAAAATTATTTTGTGGCGAATATTTAAATGCTAATATTTTGTTGTATTTACGTCAATCGCATTTCACATGTTTGAAATGAAAAGAAGGTTCATTTTCTTGTTTTCTAGCTTAAAAATTGGTTGAAATCAATTTTTATGCCAACGCTTTGAGGTTTAATATAACTTTTCGCTTTACAGGATTAAACCGTATCCGAAATTTAGATTTAACGGGCTTTAGGAATTAGTATTAATTTCCAATTGCCAATGGTCATCTTAAAATGAGAAATATTTTCAAAGGCAGAAGTTTTTGCACCGGAAAAAAAAAATCAGAAGAAAAATAAAAAATTAATTTACATACATTCAAAGGATTTTTGTTCCGGATAAATTGAGTTCGAAATTATTTCCCGTATAAACTACAGAGAATAAAAATCCCGATGAAAGATTTTGGAAAAGGTAATGCTGATTCCGAGCGATAATTAATGCTGAAATCGCGTTTAAGCGCGTGAAAAGTTTTCGGTTTGCCGTGAAAATGGGCGTGCGAACGGGTGGAGCACTTAATGGACCATTTTCCGACCTCCGGGGGAGGGAAGGGGGTGGGGGTGGCAGAAGGCTCGTGACATTCAGACCCTTGTCACCCCGTAAAACGTTAAAAACCAAAAAAAGGGAAATAAAAATACGCTAAACATGTTGGGGAGGTTTTTGTGAGTCCGTAAAAAAAACAAAACCCGTATTTTACCGCCTCTTTCTCTGAAACTTTACGGTAACTCGATAACTGGGAATATTAAAAGAGACCTTTCCGCGGATACCGTCGCAAATGGGATTCGCCACCGGAGAAAGCACAAAGCCCGATCACACCGAAAGCCAATTGTCAAAATGGGAAAAGTTGCAGCTTTTCTCTGCCGGAGCCCCTTTTCGGATGCTTCTCATCTCCCACGTTAGATAATGGCAATTTGCTCGTTAAACAATCCAAAATGGCGGTCGATGTACAGCTCTAAAAAAAGAATTATGGCAGCAATAAAGAGGTAAATTAAGATTTTGCTAACTGCTTGCGGCACATTACGCCTGTATAAAGGACTTTTACTTCCTCCGCGACTTTCTTTACGATTTCCATTTTCCAGAAAGAATGTTTCGCTCCGGTTTGCTATGTAGGAAAACTCGGTGAGGGATATTCAAAAAGTAAACATCAAAAACTTTGCGCCGCGTGATTACAGTAAGATAATCGGTTGCGCGATTGAAAAAGAAAAAAACAGAAAATAAAAAAAATAAAAGAAAAAAAAACCTTCACAATTTTCTTTTAACCTAAGAAAGTTATTTGAATTACACACATTGTCATCTTAAGGCTGTTAAAGCGAATGCATTATAATAATGTACGTCAAATATTTGACATGAATATCTTATGAGGAAGCCAATCCGTTGTCTTAGCAATGCAAAAATGAATATCGTCGAAAGATGGATGAAATGAAATTGTGTCACATTGAAAGGGCCTTTTTGAGCTGGAAAGTTCCGATTTTTCTGTTCTGATTATAAAAAAAAAAAAAAATAATTGCAAGAGCATTAATGTCAAAATACCAGCACGGGAATATGTAAAAAACACAGGGTGAGAATATTGAACATTTGAGGCAGAAGAAATAAATAGGTTTAGTTATTTATTTTCTGATCAGGTTCGATTCCGTGGCAGCTCATTAATGTGCATATCGAGGTTTCTGGTACCGAAGAACGGGACGTGCCCCGCGATCGTGGGACAGCGGAGTGTCCACTATGATTGAGTTGACCATCACAATTCCGTGTCACAAGGCATGATCGAAATACTAATCGAGCCTACAGTGCAGGCAAAAAAAGAGCGTTCGCTGCCATCTCTTGCGGACAGCAAAACGAACTTTGGCTCAAGCACCGGGTTGAATTGCAAAACCCAAGTCGGATCAATTAAATTACGGCAATCCGATGTTGTACGTGAAAGCTTTCGCTGTTTTAAAATAAATCGGAATCGAATTTCGGCGGGATTCTTTTATTTTCCTTGCCCGAAAAATTTCCTCCGGAGAATCGGTTTGAAGCCGAACAAGGCCTTTAAAACAACAAGTATCTGCAACCGGAGAGAAATATGTAATCAACAGGAATGCAGAGCGGTTAAAAAAAAAAAAAAAAAAATGTTGGAAACGCTGCCGACCCGTAACAAGAGCACGCAGTAAATATTATGTTCAAGCGAATGGCGTTGATGAAATTGCAAAAGCCTCGGCTGCTTTTATGGAAAACAGACGTGGAATCAAAGTTCGACAATCAACCTCTGACAAAATATTTAATAAACATCCTGTCGCACATCCGAAATAACTATGGACCGAGAGGGCAGGACATTGCCGGAAAGTGAAGTAACCGGAGGAAAGTTAGTGAAATGCGCAGCGCCGCCTGCATTTACGGTCTGCGCTAAATGAAATGTAGAAATGATGTTGTGAGAATGGTACTCGAAGGTATGGCGAATGCAAGGGCATTACTAAACGTGATCGGTTCAGGTTTTTTAAAAACGACGGAAGTTACAGACACTTTGATGAGGATCTACATATGGTGAGAATACTGATCGCGACGATGACTGCATAATCGTAAAAAGAATACATTGCTGACTTATATATTTATTTATATGCGAATGCGCACGTGTCTGTATGTAATCTGTAGGACTGAAAAAAAAAAAAAAGGTTTTTCTTGAACAAATCGATGGTTCAACTCCGGCCTGACACAAGTATTTTTTTTTTTTTTTAATTTAAGAAAATCCTTAAATAAATTTTCATTAACGAGACTAAAACTACAAAAAAACAGATGGAAATTTTTTCTTAAAGGATACTCCCAGTATCTTTAATGTTAAACATTAAAAAATCCTCTTCTGTCTGAAAATAAAACTGCTAAAAATATATATATATATATTTTTTTTTCGCCCAAAATTTTCCTCCGGGAAATCGTTTGAAGCCAATAATATTCGAATAAAGCAATAAAACCAGTATTTGTAACCGTAGAATAATATAAAACCAACAAAATTACTGAATAGTCAAAAAATGTTGGAACGCCGACCGTAATAAGAGTACACAGTGAAATCTTAAGGAAGTGATACTGCAAAATTAAATATATATATATATATTATTACAATACCATTACTTTTCATTTCAAAAAAAAAAAAAAAAATTAGAATTCCGATACGAATATTGCACAAGTGAAATAAAATACAAAATAAACTTTCGAAAGCAAGTGAAAAACATTTCCGAAAATATATAAAAGTCTAAAAGGATAAAATATCTTCAAGTTATCCCTTGTCTTGGCTTCAGTAATTTAGATTTTCGATGATTGGATGTAAAAAAAAAAAAAAGCCAAAGCTTTTGGATATCCCATGAAAGATGAAATGTCAGATTAAAGCAAAATCTCGCTGGAAGAAAAGAAAAAAAAAAAAAACAGACGACATCAAATTCCTCTCTTTCGTTCCATCATTTTTCCCCATGCCTCAATGCAGACTTTTTTATTTATTAGGAAAATTATATTTCGCTAAGGTTGTGGACAAAGCAACAAGCCGAATTTTCGCCACGAGAAATCTATCTAAGGAGGAATTGCCGAAAACTGATGTGCCACATCGAAAATAATTTGAAGGGAATGCGGGCAAGTCCCCGAGAACGGCGAAGAAAATACGTTTCTTCAATAATTTTTTGTATTTTTATTACCGACAGAATTAATACCATATTTGTTATTGATGTTCAGGGCACGTTCGTCAACTTGAATAATAACACACAAAAAATTCAGGACCATGCGCATTTCTTTAAACGCACAAATTCAAAAAAAAGAATTTTAATTCTGCATATGACGTGAGATATATCACAATTCGGAAACACTAATATGGTTTTATGCATAAGAATTTTCCATTAAAAATCAGTCGATAATATATATATACATGTACGCATCGGAAAGAAAGAAAATGGTAGAAATTACAATTCCTCCATACACATATACGTATATATGTATCCTTGTAATTTTTGAAGTTATGATTTCATATTTTTTTTTTAATTGAAATAATCATCAGGCTGCGCCGCAGACAGAGAGACTTACATTATTAATGTATATCCTAGCAGGAGGTGTTTGTTATGTCAGATGTTTGGCAAATGCAAATAAAAGTAAAAAGGGTGCGCAGTCTGAACAACATTACAGCGTTTTATTCTGTCGCATAAAACTGCAAAAACCGGCATATTCAGAGTTTAATTTACCGTCCCTGTCGGAAAGGTTAGCTCCGGATAAAAAATATGCGGATAATGGCGTTTTCTGTTCGGAAATACATTCACCAAAATGCGGATGGAATACCGGATAATCATCAAGCGCGGATTTTTAAATTCATTTATTCGTCAGAAAATACGCTGCGGAAAAATTCCAACGGTTGCATATCTCAAATTAAATATGACGTGCGATGCGCGTATGTGCGTATACACATGTATATATGTACACATACATAAAAATGCAATCCCCGAAGGAAGAGTTTTGGATTTTCTCCAGCACTTTCCAACTCCTATAACTATATATAACTAAAATAGCTAAAATTTTGATTCATTTTCTGTTTCGGGAAAAAAAGAAAAAAAAAATATTTTATCTTACGAAATCTTTGCATAAATAGGAGATTTTTAGCTAGAGGAAACGGTATTATTCGACAGAAGTCGTTCGATGGGAAATGACAAAACATTCGAATAGATGATTGGAAATATGAAAAACATAACAAGTTGTTATTCCATATTAGATGACAGCAATAACGAAGTTGATTTTATAAATTTATTTATTTAGGTTCCATTTTGTATCTCTTTTTACGCGTTTAAAAAGAACGCTTTTTTCTTTTTTTTTGTTTTCGGGGATATACCCAAAACAAATTGGGAAATCTGCGTTATTTTTAAACGTTCCGCGCTCAATATAAATCTCCCATTATTACATATTAAAAAATAAAATCCGATCCGATGGTTGATGGAAGGCGATTTCTTTCTTTAAATTAGGTGCAACTACTCGTTGGGCGTGAACACCTTCCGGTTATATTCCATAATAATAGTTAATTAAACCGCGGTTTCATATCATGTAAAAATCCTAACAGTTTTTCTTCATTCGAACCGGGCTATTGCCAATGCAATTATTAAAGTACCGTTTATTATTTTGTCTACACCTTCTATCCTCCTTTTATGCGAAACAACTCGTCCGACGGTGCCTCTTTTTCCAACAGGCATGGAACCACTTGCACCTCCGAAGTACCGTCCGTGACATTTTGGAAAAGATGTTGCTCGTTCTGCGGTGAACGTGAAAAAAGAATAATTGTTGGCGGACCTGTGGAATCAGATGAGGTCGAAGACGAAAATTTTCCTGCCACGACCAGCTGCGGCCGAAAGGAAAATGTCCAGGGGACGGTTTCTCGAACGATCTCCCCGGATTAATCAGAGATGCGTGTTTTTTTTACATCCCAACGCTTTTTAATTCGCAAAAGCATATTGACATAGTTATTACATCGGATAACAACGTTTTCAAAGTTGTCTGAATAGCTGCAATGTTAAAAAGCATTTTCTTAGGTGGAAAAATAGGTAAAGTAGAAAGCAGCGCGATTCTTTCGGGTGCTTTGGACCATCGCGGAGATCGAATTTCGACTCTGATATTCCTGAATTTTCACACCGGCCAAAAGGATCGAACCCCGGATTTTTCAACATTCTCCGGGACAATCCTCACGTGGCGGATTCGCCTCACCCAGCGAAACGGGGCAAATTTTGGCCGAGCCCCCTTCTGCCACGTTCGACGGCGGATTTCACATCTTCCCCGGAGGCAACCGGACGACCGTGCGCGCGAGAAAGCGGACGCTGCTCCTTTCCGTTTCACGCCTGTTCCGGAACGATCCCCGCTAAACTTCAAAGCGACGCGAAATAACCAGTAACCGGTGCAGTCGGACTCTGTGGGCGAACGCCTATTGTCGGCCTTGCCGCCGAAAAGCACCGTTTTCGCCCTTTTTCCCGACGCGTATCGCGACGTTTGCGGAAGGTTGCCCGAGCTCAGGGTCGGTGCCGTGCGGGAAATAAGCGATCGCGCCATCGGCAGGATATAAAAGCGCACATACATATACATCGCATGTTCGTATCGAAACAGTAACGCTTTTTAAATTGCAATTATTTAATTTATTGCCTCCGAAGTCGATAACTCGCAATTTATTGCTAAAACACATGTGTGCGCAAAGGCAAGATAAATTAATAATTAAGTTGAAAATAATCATACGCGACGGACACCGTTAAAATGTATCTCAAATGGTAAAAATAACTGTGAAAGTGGTCTTGGGAAATTTCCACATTGTCGCGTCGTAAAAAGCTAAAACATAAAAGCAAAACGTAAAGCGGAATTTTCGCATCCTCGGCACGCCGCGGGCACTCAAAGAGAATTCAAAGAAAAACCAAAAGGCGTTCGTTCGTTCACCCGAAAACCTGCCTTTCCCGATCCGACAGCAGCACTGCTTGCACGACCACATACAAACGGACCTTGTCCCCAAAAGTGGGATTAGGTTCCGAACAGCGCACACTCCGCATACGTAAATGGACGTCGTTGATTTGTACAATTACGAAGAAAAAAAAAAATAAAGGTATATCACGAAGGCGTAAAGACCGGGAATGCAAACCCAACGCGACCGCGAGGCGTTGGCGACAGCGCTCCTCTTTGGGATGCTGCGATTTGACCCCCCCCCTCCACCCCCCGGGCGTTCTTAAACCAAAATACAAAAATTTGCATGATGCTGCGGAAACGGCAGTGCTCGAACGCTGACCGTTTCCCTCGGTCAGCCCGACATTTTCGAACGGTTCGAAACGGGCGAGACTCCCCCCCCCCAAGAGCAGCGTTCGCGCAACCTTACGGCGGGGAACGCGCTCCCGGCCGTTCGAAAAGTTAAAGAGCTAGCCGCGGGGGCGGGGTAAAAAAAAAAAAAAAGGCTTTCTTTTTCCGTAAAAACAAATCGGGAAATTTTTTACGTTTCTCTGCAAGCCATTTACAATAACCTAAGATGACACATAAAATGGATGACACATCGAACATTTCAGCAAAAACCGAAATAAATGGTCCGGTTTCGCAAGGAAAGAAAAAAATGTCGAAGGACAAAAAATTTAGGTAAAAGAAAAAAAAAATTTAGATTAATAGTCACATAAATAATTTTCAATTCCTGAAAGATTTCCCGGGACGTTGAGGGGCGTTTCGTTTAAAAAAACCGAATGATAATAATGATAGTAAAAAATTCAAAACCAACTCAAAGAAAAAAAAAACTGATAGGAAATAAAATGCGCCTTATGAATATATAGTAATATAATATCGAGGTCAATCTACTGGCAAAAAAATTCGATATATTATAGGCAATATTTGAAAAAAAAAAAAAAAAGGTATAAGAAATTCGTGGCATCGTGAGATACGTGCACAACATAAATCTGTACAAAAACAATAACTTAGATGCAAATCGACAGTGCAATTCACCGTACGAGCGAGCTCGGCTCTGCCTGCACCGCTTCCATTCCGTGCGCACAAACGCGAGTGCGGCGAAAACTTCCCACCGCTCCGGAATTTTCCGCATGCCAACTACAAAAAAAAAAAAAAGTTAAATTTTCCAAATATACGCGGCGCAGCGCACCCGGCGGGGGGGGCGG
>JAOWBB010007124.1:0-12311 GCA_028565995.1 Ricinus marginatus
AAAAAAAAAAAAAAAAAAAAAAAAAAAAAAAAAAAAAAAAAAAAAGTTCATTATTTCGACTGGCAACTAATTAAAATCATAATTTAGATTATATACCGGAAAAATCTTACGATCTTGATCTGTAAAGTAGTTTAAATTGCTTAAAAGGTATAACTTTTGAACGTCTTCAGTGTTTTTCTGCATCGCTGATTTGGTAGTTTTTCTTTGAGTATTTAGGGAGCATAATACCAGAGATAAACTTCAGGAAATTTATAACTTGTAATTTTTTTTTCTCTTATCCGATAACTTGAACATACTTTGAAGCTGTCTTGAAATTTTTGAATTCAGTTTATTTAAAATATGCTCGCCAGTGGTTAACTTTTGGTCGTTCGGAGCCACCATTTAAAAAAAAAAAAATAGGACATATAAAAAAAGTTGAAAGACCTGATTTGTATGTGGTGTACATTTCTAAACAACGTCGCTTGTCCAGTTGCTGGATATCAGAATCAATAACGCATAAGGATTTTCGCTATACGCCCGTGCTTAAAATATTTATGTGGAAGATAAGGTATTTAAAAAAAAAAAAAAAAAAAAATTCATTTTGATTATAAGACACGAACATAATTTGAAGCTTTGAATTCCATCGTTTGATGGCCCATCCAAATGTAGTCAAGTAAAGTTGATATTAAATATATTTTGCCAGGGCCTGTGCGGAAACCTGCACAATTTTCATTTAATGTCCCAGGAAATTTTGAGAGTCATTTTGCGCTAACAGCAGCAAATTTCTGTTAAAGGCAAAGAAAATGGTCTAACTGATTTCGTCGAAAATTACTTTAAGAGCTTGAAAATATTTCTTCCAGAAATCTTTTTATTTTTCATTTATTTTTTGAAATATTTAACGTTAAAAAATACTTCCAATTTTGTTGGAAAAGATTTTACGGGTATTTAAATCTGAAAATGCTGTTGTTGATACATAGTTTTGTTGCTTGCCACTTTAACAATAGCGTATCAAAACACACCAGATTTTTGTTCACTAACTCAGTCGGTCATTCGGTCATTACGAATGCTAATTTTATTTAATTTCATTTCAGGTGTAACTTTTAAAGCACATAAATTAATATTAGCGGCATGCAGCAAACATTTTCAAGATCTTTTCGAAGGCGCTCCCTTCAGTCCTTCGGTCCTTGTCATACTAGACGGGACATCTTCGTCCAATATGTCGGCTTTACTTGAATTCATGTACAAAGGGGAAGTTCACGTTTCTCAGGAGCATCTTTCCAGTTTTTTGAAAGCTGCGGAATGTTTACAAGTAATGCGATTTATTTGATTCGGATGGGAAAGAAATCGTCTCTCTGACGGCAAAATTAATGTGGCATTTCCGTTGAAATTTTTCAGGTTAAAGGACTGTCGATAGAACATGAAAAGCTCGCGATGGTTCAGGCACAGCATTCAAGTCCAACCAGTCACGAGAGCCCGATGGACTCGCCAAACAGTCGATCCAAACCAAAACTACCCAGTAACGGAACTTGCAAAGAATCCGTAGAAAATGGACCGAGCCAAGAACCTCCACCTTCCCATTCTTCCTCATCGTCCTATTCCCCGGTGCTCTCGACATATATGCATCCGCATCATTATCGACCGCCATATGAACAGAGAGTACCTCCTTCGGCTCCCGGTCCAGGTTATGAATGTCCAAGGAAACGACACCATCGCAGTCCAAGTGATCATCAGGATTCAGTAGTCAGGGCGTCCGTCCTACGGGAAGCATCAAGCAAATCAAGGTCTTCGGATTCAGAAAAGTTGTCGCCGATGTCTCTGTCCTATCGGCCTTCACCAGAACCAAAACATGCTCCAGATGAAGCAAAAAATTATTCAAGGAGTTCACCTCAGCATTTAATGAGGGTATATGATGGTAAGCCGGACTCACGGGAACTGGTAGGATCAAATACCGCCGCTAGTGCTGCCGCTGCTGTCACTTTTGACAGAACTGCTGCTGTAGAACTAGACAACAATCCCAAGGTTATAACGGAGCTTATACATTCGGACACGAGCTGCCCAGAAGGTGAAATACCTCCTACCAAAATTGGCAAGCCTTTTGCTGTTCTAATTAAGAATTGCTTTTGGATTTTTCCTCATTTCTTAATTTCAACTTTCAGATTTAAGAATAAAATTGGAGCCCTCGAATCGATGCGAAGAAGTTCATTCAAACGCGATGTCTTACAAGGAAATGAGTGCGGATAAAGCTCCTGAAATGGTTCAGGTTGGAAGTATATGGGATGCCAGTGCGGTAACGAAGCCATTGTCACATAAAGGTTCCGCCACTCCAGATGGTTAGTTCAATTTAATTTATAATAATTTATATTGTTTTCTGTATGATAATTGTTCGTAGGTTTGATTACGTTATGCTGAATAATGCGAGCATGATTTTTAAAATTCAGTTTTCATAATCACAGCAAATGATTGAATTGAAAAAGAAAGAAAAATCCAGAGAAAATGAAGTTGAATTATTATATAGAACTTCCGTCTCGAAAATATTAACTTGCTTATGACAGCGTGCAACACAAATTGCTGCAATACATTTTTCGTTGGCTGTTTTCCATTCGGGCCTGATCTTGAAATTGCCAGTTTGAACATTATCACTTGAACGGAAGCATGTTTGATACTTTGCTGATTTTATTACCCGAAATGTGCATGTCACATTTTTATTATCCAATACTTTCCGGATCAGTATTTTGATCGTTTAATAATGGTGTTCGTACCTCTAATGCATTGTTTTGTTTCACAGTTTTATTTTTTAATAGCGATGATTCATCTTTAGCTATACGGACGTTAAAGGGGTAATTTAATTACATTGTTTCTTAATAAAGGCTTACATTAAAAAGATCTGGTCCTTAAAAGACATGTGGCATAAGTGACTTTTTTTTTTTCTTCGCCTTAAATCTCACTAAAGAGCTCTTCAAAAGTAAAAAGAAAAACTGTCCGCATTAATATTGATTTTTATGAATAATTTAATAATCAGAGTAATTTAATTTAGGAAAAAAGCTCAAATGTCCGTTCTGCGAACGGCTCTACGGATATGAAACGAATTTGAGGGCTCACATACGGCAGCGACATCAAGGGATCCGAGTACCATGTCCTTTCTGCCAGCGTACTTTTACACGAAATAATACAGTAAGAAGACATATAGCGCGAGAGCACAAGACGGAGCTCAGTTTAAAGGCATTTCAACAAAATCAGGTTCATAATCATGCCCAGTAATGTCGTCGTCCTCGTCCCTTACAAATGAAAAAAAAAAAAGAAAAAAGCAAAAAAATATGTAAGGATTTAAAAAAAAAAAAAGCAAAACTCCCCTCCCTCAGTAAACAATATACCTCAAATGATCTTAGTACATTTTAAAGAGAAGTTTAGTTTTTAGACAAATGATATAAATATTGCAGATTATCTAACTGTTACAGCCATTGGTTATTTGTTTTACTTTTTTATACAAACCAGAACAAGCAAGTTTTTATTTAAAAGGCAATGTACTTTTGCACTTTCAAGACAGATAAGTTTATTGTCGTGCCACTAGGGCGCGGCGTTCGATGGTGCCTCAATTAATGGAATCGATTTCATTCGTTCGAGTTCGGCATGGTACCAAAATTATATTTTTCGGCCAATTTATTTTAATTTGCAGACGTAAAAAAAAAGCAGATTCACAGTCTCGACCACAAATTCTCTGTATTATAAATTTTTTGTTATTTTTTTTTTTTATTTTTTTTTAATTTTTTTTATTGACGGAGTTCCTATGCGTTGCCGGAGTTATTCTTGTGCAGCGCAACTCCTCTTCTATTTTTTAAACTAGTCATTTCCGTGGAAGTGCATCAGGCAATCTCAGGTGATACACACAATAGTAATAAATAGATTAATGATTAAAATAATTATAATAGTAATAATATGGGATGCGGATTCCGTAC
Source organism: Ricinus marginatus (assembly GCA_028565995.1). Taxonomy (NCBI): domain Eukaryota; kingdom Metazoa; phylum Arthropoda; class Insecta; order Psocodea; family Ricinidae; genus Ricinus; species Ricinus marginatus. Next base: position 3,933 of record JAOWBB010007124.1, read on the forward strand.
AACACGGTCCGCATTACTCGCAGCCTCGCCTATTTTTTCACTTTGTAACATAGTTTTTATTTTTTAAAAATATTTTATCAGTATATTGAAGAGTCCGGGGAACTTGATTCAACCGGTTCCCCGCTCGGTTGTTGATTCACAAAGCAGCTGCTAGTCAAAGTTCACGTGTAGATAGAATTATTCCCAATGAACCTTTTCCTATGTTCCCTCCCAGGTTCCGGAAACCCAAATCTGGCAATCCATCCCACTTGTTCTCCGCAGTATTCATAAGTGTAGAGTGCCGTCTTTTGATCAGAAACCAAGAAAACCACGATTACCTCAAGTCCCCTCTCAAGTTTTTTCTGCCCAATTAGCATTACCTTGCAAAATGGGTTTCGCATAACTTACGGGTGAAATTATAATAATAACATCGGAATCCATTTTGAAGGTGTGTAATAATATATCAAGATATTATCTTAAGCAATTTTTTTAAATGATGCTTAAAACGTGAAAAAAAGAATTATATTTAATATTATCGAAATAAAATAATCCATTTTCCAGTGGAATTGATTATAACTGAGTATTGCAATATATCGAGTTGCTGATTGGTTAAACGCAAATTTATTGTTTTCGGGGAATGTTTTCATTAAGTTTTGCAGCGTCGAAACGGAAAAAAAACAATTTCAAAAATACTGGCGTTTATTGTTTTAGCACATACTAATTGACATTATTTTGCATCATGCTAACTAGTAATTTCCAGCATATTTATTTTAACGCCTATCTCAGGATTATTTTAATATTTTATGTTGTATATATATTTAGCGATATATATATATTTTTTTTATTTATTTTAGCATTCGTTCGAATTGTTAATGATTTTTTTAAAATGTTTTGCTATCATCCCAATATTTCTCTTTTTCTGATCTCAACTTTCACACATAGTTTTTCATTCTATGAAGTTTTCATTAATTTTTGTGAATTTTTTTTCTGTTTTTTTTTTATTGTCAGTACAATTTGAATATTGTCTAATTGATTTTTACTTTTTCACCGAGATGAAAGCTATCATTCTGCAATTTCATTTTAAAAGTCTTTAAATGAAATTTTTTTTTTTTTGCTTTTCATTGCCGTAAGAAGTCAATTAAAAAAGTAAATTTAATTTTAACAAGAATGATTTTATTTCAGATTCGTTTAGTATTTAAGCTCACTGTTACTTTGGTAAATCTGACTTTTCTAAATAACATTTAAGTTTACGGTAAAATATATACATATGTATGTGTATATAAAAACAAAGTTGATAGAATTATGCTAATTAAGCATTCAGCGACTTGAATATTATTTATATATATATATATATATATATATACACACACACATTTATATATTTGTATATGTATATGTATATGTATACATACACGCGTCGTTTTTTTATTTATATAAATAATTTTATATACTTTTTTCTAATTGGGCAGTATTAACCAATTCCCTGCCCTCATCACTACCTCTTCCAATACCACTCAGATCTGAATAAAGTAAAAATAATGAATTTATTTTATGAATTAGATATCATTTTTATTATTTAACTCAGGACACGTATTAACGTCTCTTAATAGTCTACCTCTTATTTTTATATACGGAAAAAGTAAAAAAAAAAAGCCAATCAGAAGCATTTCATTAGAGAAGGAATTCAGAATGGGTTTGCTGAATAATATATGATCCCTAGCTCATGACTCAGGTATATTAATTAGAAGTTGCAGGAAAGAGATTTTCTGCACAGCATGTCTTTTTTTTATTTAAACTAACCACACTGCAATTTTTTTTTAAGTTCATCTCAAGACAGGAAAAGGATAGGGGTGTTACAATAAGGCGGTTAACCCGTCCTAAATGTTATGTTACAGTCCGAATGAGGAGGCTCGGACAAGATTATTGCAAAGAGCGAATGTGTTTCTAATCTTAATAGTGCTACCAATCATCCTTCTTGAATCTTTCCCGTGGAACTTAACTTCCTTCTATTCTGAAGTATGGGTGCCATAATATTCTATATTTTCTTCTGAATCATTTTAATGTGAGAGTGTTTTCCTTTTATTTTTATCGTTTTGTTTTGTTTTCAAAGAATGCCCAAACCGTTTATTCACATGCATCGTAAAATCAGAAAAATAAAAAAAAATGGAAATATATATGAAAATGGTAACTTTTTTTGTCTTTTGCTAATTTTCACTTTTAAAATGTATTTTTTTTTATTGTAATTGTTGTTGTACGGTAAATTTGTTGTTTTTGCGCAAATTGAATTTGCTCTTATCCACGGAAGTTTTTTAAAAAAATATCTTTTTTTTTAGTTAATTAGTGACAATAATTCTGTATTTAGGAAAAAGAAAAAAAATGATGAATTAGGCAAATGGTAAATTTAGGAAAATTTAATTAACCTAAATAAATTGAAATCTTTTAGGATTTTTTAGAAAAATATAGGAATTTGTAAGTCGATTAATAATATTAATGATAATGATAATAATAATAATAATAATAATAATAATAATAATAATAATAATAATAATCTGTGCCAAAGCTTAAGTTGAAAGAGGATTTAATTCAAAACAGTCGTGTAATGGATTAATCCTTATCCATTAGTAGTAAAATAATACTTCAAGTGGTAGGAGCAAATTTCACTTTGCAAAAAATTTGGGTATTCGTATAAATAAGGGAAAAAAGAATAAAGGAACTGTTTCCGCTAAAGTTTTTTGTTTTAGTTTCTAGTTACCAAGTATCATGTGAAATTTTATTATTAAAAATTTTTTAAAAAGTGAAAAAATTGAAAAAAAAAATTAAATTTGATCTGTGATTGCTAAGGAAAGTCGGTGGGTATTTCTTTAAGGTTTGGTGAAGGCGAATTTGGACGATACCGTTATTTATTATTTTTTTAAATTTTTTTATTTTTTTTTGCGGAAATGGTTTCTTTTTTTGAATTTGAATAGTAAGCCGAATATTCGCATTTCTGATTGGATTTTCTTTTGGGGGATCATTAAAAAAAAAATCACCCTGGTCAGGTGCTGCAGTATATATATATATATAATTGATTTCTTTTCTTATGATTGGTATTTAAGTTCATATTTTGTAAATTTTAAAAATATTTTTTTTATATTGTAAAAAACATAAAATTACATACCAGATTGGTTGTTATATTCATCGCATATTTGCTTTATGTTTTGTTGTATTTAATTTTAGAAAATTTGTTTGCTTTTGTAAATGAAACAGGGAAAAAATATCTCTTAAAGTACTAGAAATTCCACATTTACGACATGCAATATTCAAATAGCTCTCCTGATTGTGGCTTCATAGTTTTATCAAGAAATCGTACGAGTTCAGAATCGACCTTAAAATTTTATATTCAACCGATCAATTAATTTTTTTGACAATACTGATTAATAATAATAATTATTATTTTTCCTATTTTTATCAAAATTTTGTTTGCTTTTGTTGCAAGTTATATCATTTAAGTTACAAAAAAAGGGTAGTTAAAAATAAGTATATTTGATTCGAATGTCGAAAATTAAAGCAGTCTCTTGTCATTCCGTTGGACATTTTCTTTTTGCTGTTCTTTAGTATTTACAGCCTTTTCGATTCAATTCGTTTTTTTGTTGATTTTATTCTGTCATTCCCTATTGAGAGAGTCAGATTTACGAGCAATGCTTTTACAGTTCTAAATCATTTACGATCCACTCTTGTTGCAGCCATTACTTAAGCTTACAATTATTTTATTGGCATTTCAGATAATTTAAAACTATTTATATTTTTCATTCTATGAAATCTCAGGTTTCGCTCACATTTAGACAAATGATTCGTGAGTGGAAAACATTAGCTTTCAACAGTGCATCAACGCAATCGTTTTGTGTGACATGTAAAATTTATATTATGTGGTCGATATTTATTGCGATCTTTTCCAAGGCTCGGGTACTTAAAATCAAAAGAGAAAAAAAAAAGAAACGCATTAAATTTATAAAACCAATCTCGTCGGACGAATCAATAAACGTTAAATGTAATCTTTCATTGCACAAGGAATTATTAAAAACAAAGGCAAAATTTAACTACTATTTCTATAATATTTTAGGGAGACGTAGAATCCAAATTGGCCTTACCTAGTGAAAGTAAATTTTTTATTGATGTTCTGCAATTATTCCTCAATTTCAAGCCACATCGCGCTCAAGTTCTATGTAAAGTAATATCTCATAAAATTTTATGAAAGCAAACATTTTTTTCTTTTTTTAAATTTTATTTTGTTTGATGGAATTTACTTATTTTGAATCACCCTTTGGTTTTAACATCACAAACTGCTTAACATTTTATTTCTTTTTATCTTTTTTTTTTAAATTTCAATTTGTTATGTAACGGGTTATTTTCCTATCAGTACAATTTACTCATATTTTACTTACATCACAGACATAATCTGTTTTACCGGAAAATTTTGTAAGCAAAAATTTGGCCCTAGCCCTCTGCTGTCGTATTTAAATTTCTTTCCTAAAGCCTGGAAGCGTTTGAACTTTGGTGTTTAGAAATAAAAGAAAAAAAGCAGTGTATAGTAAAAATTCAATGTGTACCCATTGCCTAGCTATTACGAAGCTTTTATAATGAAACTATTTGTCACCCATCATCGATCATCAACATTAGACAAAAAAAATAACTCAGGTTTTTTTTCAGGGACAAAAAAAAACATTTTTAAAGGTGCACCAGAGAATCCTGTACGATTTTCGGTGCCAAACTCTGATAGTACAAAAAAAAAAACATTTTATACGTATATTCGAGAATGTGTCTATTTACGTTAACATTTGTTAACATTTCCAACTAAAGATAATTATTTTTTTAAAATTTTGTAAATTTACCATTTGATTGGGTTTTTCGTTTTCTCTGTCGTTAGCATGAAACCAGCTCCGTATAAGATTTTAACTTTTTCCGGAGCCTCCATCGAAAGTGATATTTCTAAATTTTTTAAACCAAATGATTTTTTTGTTTCAAGAAAAATATATAAATATTTTGTTTTTCAATTTAGTGAAATTTTTTCACGGTTTCGCAAGCGTGATATCTTTCAATTTGTCAGCTCTAACATTTAAGGACTCAACAAAAAATTATAATTTTTCTTTTTTAAGTCAGTTTTGTAATTTTATTCTATTGAGCTGCACTCTGAATAGTTTTTTTCGAAATTAAATGAGCTACATTATTTTTTGAGTTAGTTTAAATTTTAAAGATTATGATTCCACATCTCTGGGAATTAAAAATAATTCCCGGCAAAAAAAAAAGTAGAAGTACTGTGAAGCATTGTGGAAGTATTTGGAACAGCGTTGAGGGCAATCACAAACGTAATAAAAAATTGGGAAATTTAAAATATTAAAATTTAAGGCATAAATCACTTATGTTAACTTATGTAAATGCGGTTTTTTTTGTTTGATTGTTTGACGTAATAACTGTTTTTTAAACGACTCGGAGAAACGTTTAGGAGTAAATATGAGAAATTTTCATGTCTTCCTAATTCAATAATTTAAATAACCATAGTCGAATGATTTAAAAGGAAAATTAAAAAAATAATAATCGAGAGTACAAATTTACTACCTCATATAATAGATGTATTAGAGACTTCCTTAATAATCATAACGAAGAATATTTAATTTTGATTTCGATACCGTTTCTGAAGAAAAATTAAGAAATCACGTAGCTAGCAGAAAGTTGAGTTGAATTTTTCATCGTAATATTGAATTTTTTTAATTGATAAAAATATATATTTATACATACATACATTTGCTTATATACACGTACATACATGAACACATATATTTATGCCGATAATTTTTTTTTGAAACTTTATCTGTTAAAATCCAGCTTTTCAATGGAAAAGTACAAATTTTTAAAACCTATATCGATAATTACAGTAAATACATAATAGTAGAAATTATTCTACACGTCAATATGATATTTTTTTATTCCAACAAATAATGCAAATGCATATATGTTCTATTTCTATCGTATAATAAATCTTGAATATTGTTGTATATTAGTGGTAGTTTAATTATTGCAAATTCACATGTATTTCAGTTTAATACGTAGGGTAAGAAATTTTTATCATCTACCTCATTTTTATTTTGCTATTTTTTTTTCTTTTTTTGTCTTTAAATCAAATAGTATTAAAATTTTCATATTTAATTTCCTTTTCTTCTCCCGAAAATAGGAAAAAACCTAACTGCCTCTTTTTTATTATTATTATTATTATTTATGATCATTTTTTTAATTTTTTTTCTTAATCGTTGTTTTATATTGTAAAAATTAAGGTTTTTGCTTTTTGTGAAAAAAAAAAAAATAAAAAAAAAAACAAAAAAAATTGAGTACATGCACAAAAGCAAAGCACTTGTGAAAAAATGTAATTTAGCGACTCCAAAAGAAATGAATAATTAAAATTAAGAAAAAATAAATTAAAATGTAAAATTGGTGTATTTTGAAAATGTAGGTGTCAGTGGATCGCTTCCAGGCTCGAGAAAAAAAAACTTTAAAAAAAAAAAAAAAAAAATATATATATATATTTTTGGTGTGAACCCCAAATTTTCCCCTGTAATCCGACTAATGCGTATGTAATATTTTTAAACTAAAAGTACAAATTTGGTGTATTAAATGTGCTCCTTCCCTTTCATTACCCGAAAACGTGGACGGTATTTTTTAATTTTCACCAAACCGACAGCAGGGCCACGGCCAAAAGAGAATGTTCTTTCCTCCCCCTTCAGACCACTGCGGTAAAAGTTTTTTTTGTTTCTTTTGGTATCAAACTGTGCAAAGGAAAGTTGTTATTCAATGCTTACTTATTATTACTATTCATTTTAGTTGTAAGAAATTAAAATTTGGATTAAAGAAAAAAAAAATTGAAAAAAAAAATGATAATTCTAAAAATTATATTTAAAATTAAAAAAAAAAAAAATTAAAAAAAAAAACCCAAATGTCTGTGAACAAGTACAATTTTAATATTTGCTTACCAAGCAAATTGTAATCTATTTTAGCTAGGTTTAATGATAGCCAGTATAATTGAAATTGGGTGAATGTTCGAAGAGTGAATGTAAATGAGAGAACCGGACAAGATGCCGCGAAATTGGACCGGCAAAATCCAAAACCAAGAATGCGGGGGGGAGGAGGGGGAAAAATTCAGGTTCAACTTTCGACAGTTCCTCATCCCCGGAAAGGAAAGAAATGTTGATTTTGGTATTTTTAAGAGAAATTTAATTTGTAATATTAAATTGCGAGACAATATTTCTTTTCTTTCCGTCGAAACGAACGAGGGGGAAAAGATCGTTTGGAGCAGCACGCAGAACTGTACCACGAGTGCTGGCGTCTTTCCTTTCCCACTTCCTCTTTCCGGTTCGATTTTTTTTTTTTTGGAGAGAAGAAAAAAAGGAAAAAAAGGAAAAAAAATTCTTTTTTTTTTTTTGCGTTTTACCTCCATCCCCGAAACATTTGAATGAGGTGAAAATTTTGAAACTCCATCAACAATAAAAATGCCTAGGAAAAAAGAAAACGTAGACATGCCCTTTGTACATACATATACTTTTAAAGTAAAAATTCAAAAAAAAAAAATAATAATAATAATAAGAAAAAACTATTTAAAAAAAAAAAAATCGATTTTCTCTCGGTCGTTTAATGAAAGCTCTCAGATGGGGCGTGCTTGTGACTAATGTTAAGAGAACGGGCCTCTGTTGTGATGCCGGCTCTGAAGTGGACCCCGTCCAAAAAGAAAAATTGGATGTTACGTCGTAATGCTACATGTATCAGTGAGTGTGAATGTTCTTTTTCAAATTTTTTATTATTATTATTATTATTATTATTATTATTATTATTATTATTATTATTATTATTACCATTATCATTATTATTATCTTCTTCATTACTATTGAAAGGCAAAATATTACCGATAAATTTTTTTTTTCTTTTCCTAACTTTTTGGTCAGAAAATCTGTGCTTCAGTTACTGTAAAAGCCTCTTTTCTTTTCTTTTTTTTTTTTTTTCGTTTCCCAAAAGGAACTACAAGTAGTGGAAAAAAAAAAAATTTTCCATCAAGGAACAAACAGAAACTGGCAAACAAAACGAAAAATAAATTCGGTCTTCTGTTAATTCCTCCATGACAGAATTAAAAAATCTGACTTGATATTTTTTGGTAAAAAAAAAGGAAAAAAAGGAGAAAAAAAAAACAAAAAAGGAAAATTTGAAAAAAAAAAAAGGGAAATTTTCCACCTATCTTACGGATCAGCGCAGCAAAATTCCGAAATGATTTTGCATCCCTGTAATATATATATGTACATATATATATATATATATATATATATATATGACAAAATTTTTATGAAAAATTAGCAACATTTTTCTTTTATTTTTATTTTTTATTTT